>JAHWGI010001411.1:6100578-6240578 GCA_029379305.1 Frankliniella fusca
GGACGTCCCGGCGCTGCGCGGCCCGCGGCCCGCGGCCCGGGGCGCCATGCGGGCTTGTCGTCACACCGAGAGGCAATATGTAGGCCGGCTTCTGGTTCACCAGTTCGCCCACCAACGCACGCCCTTCTTTTCGAAACATGTTCAATGCAAGGGACGGCCGACTCCGGCAATTAAAAAAAAAAAAAAAAAAAAAAAAAAAGTTGATACATAAATACACCTGTATTTCCAAGATATTACAAGAAATACATGAAAAATACAAGGAAATACTGGAAATACTGCCCATTAGAATTCTACATTAATTCATCGAAATACTTTCTAAAAATACAAGAAAAATACCAAAACATACATATGAGAAATACCAGAGATGCAACGTAAGTGCGTACTCAGAATTGCAGAAGTTGGTCGCCTCTCTGTTCAAAGTGCGTGTTTTTTCTCTGTTAGTTTTTAGCAGATGATACGAATGTATCAGCCTGCTTGTACTGTCATTTAGCGAGCAGCCTGTTTTTTCTAAGTCTGCTCTGACAGTGAGACAACCCTGGAATCTTCTTACAGTGTAAAGCCCCAACTCTCGACAGGTCAGTACCCAGGAGTACCTCACTCTTTAAATAGGTGCTCACTGATTGGAGGGTTGTATTATGACAGGAAAGAAAATTTGACCAAACTTTCAAGAAAGCTTAACATTTTGAAATTGTAAGGTGCCTAAAGTAGATTATTGTGGAAAAATATGTGATTTGGATAGTGATTCGAAAATGATTGAAACACAGGGTGTACATTGATTGGAGAAGGTTGGCAGGTACCCCTCGGTCGATACAACCGAATGTGGCCGAAATTTTGCCTGGACTGGAAAGCCGTGAATATCGCGAATATAGTTTGGGGAATCGGGAATCGAGTGGATATGTGGAGAGCGCAGAGAGAAAGATTCAGGGAGACGCTTTCGCGCCTCCGCGGCCGTGGCGGAGTCATCGGCCGTCATCGGGCCGATACCTCGGTGAGGGCGATAGCCGCCAAGGCCCGCTCCGCTCCGCGCGACCCGCCCGGCGCCAGCCGCAGCGCCGCCTGCCCCGCCCCCGCCCCGCCCTGCGAGTGGGAGAGAGACAGTTGTTCTTGCATGGAACAGAACCGAGGGAAAGGGAGAAATTTATATAGGAACGAGGGAGAGAGGGCTTGTCGCGGGGCGGGGCCGGGGCGCGGGGCGGGCCGCGAGGTGCCGTTGTAGGTCCGCCACATGAGGGCGGACGCGCTCAACCCAGTCATTGCCGTATAAATGAGCAGTGCTGGCGGCCGCACCGGTGACACCGCCCCGCCCCGCCCCGCCCGCGCCCGCGCCGCGCACCGCTACAAGTCCCCCGACAGCGACACCTCCAGGACGACCACCACCATGCGCGCCGGCGCGGTGCACTGCAGCAGGCTGCTGCTGGCGGCCGTCGCGATCCTGGCGGTCCTCGCCGGACACGCTCGAGGTAGGCGTCGGACCGGAGCGTATGGGGCAACTCGGGCATCTGTAAACGCGCCGCCGCGCACCAGTGTGTCTGTGAGCCCCCGAGAGTGAGAGAGAGAGCGAACAACTGGCTTGCGTGTTGCCCTGCTCGCAGCCTAAGCCTAGCGGCGTGGAACCAGCATCTGATCCTAAAGGAAGAGATGAAGCAACAGCAGCAGAGCAACATTTCGGCAATGCGAATTATGAGTTTCTAGACGACTTAAAAGTTTTCCATCGCCGACAGCAACGGGGCAGGGCAGGGCAGGGCAGGGCAGGCAGGGCAGCTTGTCTGGCGTGCAGTGAGAGAGGAGAGTGCTAGGAGAGAGACGGGAGTGTAGAGGTGTGAGGTGTGAGGTGGAACGGCCATAGCGGCGGCCGTATCTGTCAGGGTCTGCTCGCTGGCTCTCGTTTGACGGGTCCCGCCCCTTCCCACCCCTTCCCGCCCGGGCGCCTCACAGACAGCGAGTGTCGTTACGCCGAGGGGTAAACAAGTTTGAACTTTGTAGTACAGGTTTTGTGATTTTTTGGACGGAAGTTTTCTTGCAATTTTTGTGTTGCTGCAGTTTTTGTATGAATTTATCCTATTTTTAAGTGTCACGAATTCTCCTAAATCTTCGTAAATTGCTCTTATTTTTTCTAAATTATTCTGATTTTTTCCGAATTTTTCTGAGCCATGAGGTGTACAAATGTTTCCGAGTTGTTATTCCTCCCTCGCGTTACGCCCCTTGCTTGTCGCCGCGATGCAGGTATCGTCCGGCGCCGGCGCGGCTTCGGCGACGGCGGCCAGGAGTTCGGCTACGTGGACGTGCGCGAGGGCGCGCACATGTTCTACTGGCTGTACTACTTCAATGGCGGCGACTCGCCGGCGGACAGGCCGCTCGTCCTCTGGCTGCAGGGCGGGCCCGGCGCCTCCTCCACGTCCTTCGGCAACTTCGAGGAGATCGGCCCGCTCGACTCGAACCTCAACGCCAGGAACTCGACCTGGGTGGGTAGGCGTGCGCATAACAACCACGGCCACGGCCTTTCATTTTGTGGGCTATTTACTTTCCTTTCACCAAGGTGTTTAATGCCTTACGCAAATTTTACCTTTTATTTGTTTTTTTCGCGTTTTTGGACGCTTACAAAATTTCAACTGATGTTTGAGAGTATTTTCTCCCTTTCCCTTGTATTCCACTTTAAAACGAAGAAGTGTCCCCTGCATTAGTAAGAAGCCAAAGAAGCGCGCCTGAATAATCTTGCTAAGCCTAATAATAAGCCTAATAATCTTGCTAAGAATAATCTTGCTTAAGCCTTTTTTGCATGATTCAAGATTACGTTATAAGGTGGCCTCGTCGTCAGTCACTCCTTTACACTGTACTCACTTTTATCCTTCGTAACTTCTCAATTCCGGACTTTTCATGATAAAAAAGGAGCTACTCCAGTGGATAATCATCCAAAATAATGGACGTGGGAATCTAAATCGAGTGACTTGACTGAATGAATGAATGAATGAATGAGAATGACGGTCGGATTCCGGCTAACGTGTGGCCACCTTCACTGGGTGAGTGTGAAGCAGCTCAGTCCCATACTTGATGTGCCAGTGCACTTGCAACAACTTGATCTGGTGGTGCGCCCGCTCCCGCTCCCCTCAGTGTATACTCACACTGCTCAATGTGGAGCGGCGGGCGGGCGGTGGATGGGCTTTACGACTGAGACGTACCTGTAACCACGCCCCACCCGGACCCGCAGGTCAAGTACGTGAATGTCATGTTCGTGGACAACCCCGTGGGCACAGGCTTCAGCTACGTGGATAGCTCGTCCAAGCTCACCACGAACAACAAGCAGATCGCCTCCGACCTGGTCGAGCTGATGCGCGGCTTCCTCAAGCGGCATCCGCAGTTCAGGACCATCCCCGTCTACGTGTTCAGCGAGTCCTACGGAGGGAAGATGGCCGCTGAATTTGCGCTGAACCTCTTCAAGGTACGTCAACATCTGCTCAGCAAAACGTCCGTGCACTGGAAACACACGTGTGCACCCACAAAAAAGTTTTCTTGCCCGAAGGAAAGTAGGCTTAAATATGGGCAGTACTTTTTTTCCTGCGGCCAGTAAAAAAATTTCTGAAACCGGGAAAGAATACTCAGTAAACAGTTAAAAAAAAAGGTTATTTTAACACTTTTTTATTGGCCTGAGCTAATTTTTTATTGGCCGCAGCAAAAAATAGAATTGCCAATATTTTAAGCCTACCTTTTTGCCCTCATAATTTTGCCTCCTCGTTCAGTATAAATTGTGAGTGTGCGCGTGTCGCTCTGCGCAGGAGAAGAAGGCCGGCACGATCGACGTGAATATCCAGGGCGTGGCGCTCGGCGACGCGTGGATCTCCCCCGTGGACACGGTGCTCTCGTGGGCCAACTACCTACTGCAGACGGTGAGTATGCCGTCACAATCACCCAGCCGCGACCGATTCCGCTGCCGGCACTCGTCGCTCTGTCTCTCTCGCTCTCAAGAAGACTTTACCGAGGGGTGCGAGAATGCTGTCTCTCTCGCACTCGAGGAGAGCGCCGACGACGAGTGCCGGCAGCAGACTCGCTCGGCAGAGGACGTCGCAGTTCGCGATGTGCGATCGCAACTCGCGACTTGACTACTGCTGCTCTGCAACGCGCCGCCGCGTATATCGCACTGCGCAGGGCATGGTGGACACGGAGGGCTACAAGGCGGTGGACAGAGTGGCGCAGCAGACCCAGCGGGCGATGCTCCGCGGGCAGCACGCGCAGGCCACGCTGCTCTGGTCGCAGACCGAGCTGACCATCTCGCGGGTCACGCAGGGCGTGTCGTTCTACAACATCCTGGACAGGATGCCGACCAAGGCGCACGCCCGCGCCGACAACAGCACAGGTGGGTAGCACGGCAGCAGCACCGCCCCGCCCCGCCCCGCCGCGTCCACCGTGCCCCGCGCCCGCGTATAGTGCAGGCGCCGCGCGGAGCACGCCCTGACCGCCGCTCTCCCCTCCCCCTCCCCTCCGCGCAGGGCATGGTGGACAGGCGGGGACACCGCGCCGTGCAGGCCGCTGCCAACAAGTCCAGCTCGGCGGCCGCGGCCGGCAAGTGGCGCGAGGCCACGCGCCGCTGGGAGGCCATCGAGGGCGACGTGCTCGCCGCCACCAAGCACGCCGACTTCTACAACATCTTGATGCCCGTGGAGGCCAGGGAGGAGGAGCCCAAGGCGAAGAGCGCCACCACAGGTTGAGTGGGTCTCGCAACAAGCGGGGCCGGGCCGGGCGGGGAGGGATACGGGCGCTCGTTTATACTGCCTCGTAAAAATCGTGTCGTTTGGGGAGTCGAGCCGGGCGCCGAAACAACTCTGAATTTTTCTGAATAGATTTTGTGAATTTTCGAGAAATTTTGGAATTTTTCTCAATTTTTCAGAATTTTTGTCGAATTATTAGCAATTTTTATGTGTTGCAATTTTCCTGAATTTTCAAAAAAAATTCTTTGAAAGTTTTTTTTTTGTTTTTTGCATTTTCTGTTTGTTTTTTATTTATTTTTGTTACGAAGTATACAAACATTTTAGAGTTGTTTCCCCGTCGAGTTTTCGCCTGCAGAACAGGACTTGAACGCTGCACACGCTAAATCTTATGAACTTTTTTAATACGCAGCTACCGATTTCTGTAAACATGCTCTATTTATGAATAATTTTGTACCCAATTATGAACAAAATGAGCCGACTATGAACAATTTTCTTCATAATTACGCACAAAATTATGCGTAAATAGAGCATGTTTACAGAAATCGGTAGCTGCGTATAAAAAAAGTTCATAAGAATTTAGTGTGCAGTGTTGTGATGCTCTCGCGCTCGCAGACTTCCTGTTCCGGGTCATGTCGGAGCGCATCGCCCCGGACGAGCGCCTGGACGCCCTGATGAACTCCCGCGTCAAGCCCGCCCTGGGCGTGGTCCCCGAACGCGTGCGCTTCCGCACGACCAGCGCGCAGGTCTTCAACGCGCTGTACGCCGACTTCATGAAGCCCGTCACACACATCGGTAAGCGGCTTGCGCGGTGGCCTTGCACCGGTATATAAAACAAATGTGCAATTTTTGCATACTTGCGTGTTAGTGTTCCATCTATGATATAGCTTACAGAGTTTAAGTTGACACTAGTTGACAATGTTCAGTTGATAGACACTTGACACTCTCTTTCTCTCACTCTCCCTTTTCCACCTAGTTGAACGCCTGCTCTCCGAGACGGACCTCAAGGTGGTGGTGTTCAACGGACAGCTTGACCTGATCGTCTCCACGCCGGGCACGCTGGCGTGGGCAGAGCGCCTCAAGTGGCGCAGCGGCGAGTACTGGGTCACCAAGGCGCCGCGGCGCGCGCTCGCCGTCGACGGCATCCTGGAGGGCTTCGTCAAGAGCGCCGGCAAGTTCAGCTTCTACTGGATCAACCGGGCCGGCCACATGGTGAGACAGCCAAACCCCTCCACCCTCCTCCAAAACCATTAAATCCGAGAACGTAGATTAAACACGTTTCCTCTCTGCTTTCGCCAGGTGCCGGCCGACAATCCTGCCGGGTCCATCGAGATGCTCAGGCAGGTGACTGAATTCGACAAGAGAGAAACGACTGAATAAAATTTACTTGCGGCATCCCGCAAAACTAGTCATTATAGGATAAGTAAGTGTTTGAATATATGGAAAGAACAATAAAGCGGAAGTAAAAGGAATTCCAAATATCGACTGATTATTCCCTCCCCTCATCAGCTGCTGCGGCTAATTAAAAGGAAACCATACCTCAAGTTTTTGTGTCTGCATTTCGATTGTATTTCTCTAGCAAATACAATTGTATTTTTCCTGCAATTTCCCAGTTATTTTTAAAAGCATGACTTTAATTTCGATGTAATTCTCTTTATGTGAATGTGCTGCAGAACATTTCATCGTTTTTTGTTGTTGTTGTTGTTTTGTTTTTTGTTTAATGTGTGTCGTTTTATCTCCGTCACCGTGTTCACATGTTTTTTGACCAAATCAGGGAGGGGTAGAGGGGCTCTGGCACGCAGGGGAGGGTGCGGTGTAGAGGGCTGCACCTCTGCACCGCTCTAGGCGAAAGTTTCTATCGGCATGACCTCTCGTCCTCGGCGCTTCTGCCCGTGATTGCTACTAATCAATCTCTGTCTCGCATCTCCTGCCGTTATCGCCACGAGTGGAAGAGAGATAGCGAGGCGCGGGCGGTCAGGTGCGCGCACCGCGGCCGCGGCCAGCAGTGGACATCGGCCACGCCTGCAGACAACATGAGGGCATCCCAGGTGGTGGCGGCGGCGGCCTGCGCCGTGCTCGCCGTGATCGCGGCCGGCCCCGGCGGCGCCCTCGCCAGGAAGGGCTTCGGCGACGGCGCCCAGGAGTACGGCTACGTGGACGTCCGCGACGGCGCGCACATGTTCTACTGGCTGTTCTACGTGCAGCCCGAAGACCGGGTCGAGGGCAAACCGTGGGACCTGCCGCTCGTCATCTGGCTGCAGGGCGGCCCCGGCGCCTCGTCCACGTCCTACGGGAACTTCATGGAGCTCGGGCCGCTGGACGCCAACCTCAAGAGGAGGAACACGACGTGGGTGAGGTCACCGGCCGGGATACTCAACTCGCGGGAGACGTGCATGGTGCATAAGAGGCCTAAATGGCTTTCTGAATTTTCCGCAGGTCAAGCACGTCAACGTCCTGTTCATCGACAACCCTGTGGGCACCGGCTACAGCTACGTGGACCACAGCTCCCAGCTCGTCACCAACAACCAGCAGATCGCCGCGGACCTGGTCGCCTTCACCAAGACCTTCATGAAGACGTACCCGCAGTTCCAGAAGACGCCGCTCTACGTCTTCTGCGAGTCGTACGGCGGCAAGATGACGGCCGAGTTCGCCCTGAGGCTGTACGAGGTGAGAGCGCCTGCGGGGTAGGCTCTCCCGCGGCGCGCGCGCGCACGGCGGGCCGGCCCACCCGGGCCCGGCCAGGCGTCTTCTCCCCGCCTCGCCTGCTGACGTCAGCACCCTCCCGACCTACCCTCACATATTCCCGCCTCCCACCCAAACAGGAGCAGAAGGCCGGCAACGTCCTCAGCAACCTCAAGGGCGTGGCCCTCGGCGACTCGTGGATCTCCCCCATCGACTCGGTCATGACGTGGGCGCCGTACCTGCTGCACACGGTGAGTGAGTGAGCGAGCGCGGTCACGATCGAACTGTGTCATCCTAGATCACGTTCACGTTCTCTGTGAAAATTTTTGATCCAATGTAATTTTTCAAAAAAGAAAAAGTTCTGAAAAATTTGAGGAAAATCGGGTGTAGTTGAAGACCATTGAAGACACTGGGAAAAATATCAGGGAAAAAAATCTGCGATATGGTTCATTCGACTTTGTCAAAGGGCCCGATTCCCTAGTAATCAGGTCGAGGATGATGGTCTGCGGAACAGTGCCCCGTATCGCAATGAACCCGCAGGGCATGGTGGACGCGCGAGGCTTCCGCAAGCTAGACGGCGTGGCGCAGCAGGCGGTGCGCGCGGTGCGGCGCGGCCGCTTCTTCGAGGCGCTGCAGCTGTGGGGGCGGGCCGAGGCGGTGGCGCTCGAGGTGGCCGACAACGTCGACTTCTACAACATCATGAGCCGCGTCCCCGAGGAGAAGGCGAGCCGCGTCCGCCTGGCAGCGCGCCGCGGTCACTTTCTAGGTTGGTGTCGAGCAGCGCCGGTCGCGGTCGCCGCCGCCGCGCCCCGGTCCGATCCGGTCCGGTCGCGTCCTCGGAGCTCTGCTGACAAGTAGTCGCGTCCTCGGGGCTCGGGGCAGCGCTGCTGACAAGTAGTCGCGTCCTCGGGGCAGCGCTGCTGACAAGTAGTCGCGTCCTCGGAGCAGCGCTGCTGACAAGTAGTCGCGTCCTCGGAGCAGCGCTGCTGACAAGTAGTCGCTTCCTCGGAGTGCTGCTGACAAGTAGTCGCGTCCTCTAAGTGCTACTGACAAGTAGTCGTGTCCTCGGAGCAGCGCTGCTGACAAGTAGTCGCTTCCTCGGAGTGCTACTGACAAGTAGTCGCTCAACGAAACGACCTGTCATAATTGTCTGCACCTCTACCATCCATGTGTGCGGCTTTTTGGGGCGGGCTCCACCATGCCCTGTGTTTTTCTTTCTATATTTGTCGGACGTGTTTTTGCGCATTTTACTCTGACCTGTTTCGGTGCCGCCGTCGGGACGATGTTGCAGGTCAGGTTTCCTTTTGTAAAGCAGGAAATGAAATCAGTTGTATCTCGCTGGTGCGGTGCTAACCTGGTCGTGATTCGCACATAACACTTGGCGGTGCCCCTGCGCCGGGCCGGGCTGCGAGGGGGTATCACTTCGAAGAATCATTGTATGACCTCCCAAAAAATCATTTATAAAATCTAAAAACAAAAAAATAAAAATCAAAATAAGATCAAGAAGAAAAATTTAAAAAAAATAAAAAAAAAAAAATAGAAAAATCGTGAAAAAATAAACAAAAAATCGAAATCAAATTGGAAAAAAATCAGGAATGGGCAAGAACATGGGGGTTAAAGATCAATCAGACGAATTTTCCTTGAAGAATCAAAACAAAAAATCAAAAACATTAAAAAGTTAAAAAAAATCATTGTACACATTTTGTATGAGTGATTTTCCCCCTTCCCCCTCCCCTCCGCCGGGCCGGGCTGTTGCAGGGCATGGTGGACACTCGGGGCTACAACCTCCTCATGGAGGGCGCGCTGCGGACCAAGGACGCCGTCGAGAGCGGCCGCTGGGACGATGCGACGGACGAATGGGATGGTCTCGAGCAGGATATAGACTCTTTAACGTTCGGCGTGGACTTCTACAACATCCTGACGAAAATCGAGGCCAACGACGTGGCTCGTAAACCGAGAGGGACGAAACCGCTTGCACCGCGAGGTACGCAAATACGATCCTGGTGACCATCGTATGCCATAAAATGTCCCCAAACTATGGGAGACCGCCTGAGTAGTATGCGCAAAGGTGCGATTTCGCACAGGTTATTATTTTTTTCATTATATCCAAGGTTATATCCGATCATCTGCCTCGCCGGTACCCGGAGTCCCGGACTCCTGGCCAAGCTCTCTAGCCTGCCCCCCCCCCTCTCCCCCCCCCGGGCCCGGCCCGCTCCGCCGCGCCGCTGTAAAGCCTCGTCAACGATACGGGGATCATTTCCATATTCGCGAGTTGCGGTTTGGGTCCGTTTCCGCTCCCCCCATACACCGCGGGGCTGAGTAGGCCGCCGACACATCGTTTGCGCGCGCGTGTGTATTTCTTTTTCCCCCCTCTTTTTTTCTTTTCGAGAAAGAGAATAGCCGACACACCAAACAGCAACCGCAGCAATAAACTTTGGATAAGACATGTCACTTGTCACTTCACGTCGCCTGGGCCTGGGCCAAGGCGTCCTTCACTTTTAAAAAATCAGTGGACACCTTAAAAAAAAATCAGAAAAAAAAACTAAGAAAAAAATCAGAAAAAATCATTAGAAAAAAAAAATCAAGAAAATATCAGTCAAAATCAAGAAAAATCACCAAAAAAAAGAAAAATCTGATAAATCTGTGTGTGCTTGAATTTATAGTGAAGGACCCCTCGTGCTGGGCCGGCTGCCGTCGTTGAACCTGTTAAACGACGGTTTCCAACCGGCGCTGCTAGCGGTGGACTGTGACTCCATGCGCGCTCTGCCTGCCCTGTTCTCCCCCTCTGTCACCGTCGTTGCCGTTGTGCTCTGCAGAAGTGCTCTTCCGCAACCACGTGCTCACCACCAGTGACGACGACCTCAACAGGCTGATGGACGAGAAGGTGAAGCCCGCCCTGGGCGTGATCCCCGCCGGCCTGCGCCACCAGACCTCCAGCAGTGCCGTGTTCAACGCGCTGGGCACCGACTTCATGAAGCCCGTCACCAGCATCGGTGAGGTTCACTACTGCTGCCCGCGCCCGAAATACAAGTAGTGTGAAACGAATGTCTGTCGCCTGCAGATGTGCGAATTATTTCACTCGCTTATTTAAGTGTGCGACAAACAATTCACAAACTTTTAGTTGAGCCGCTTACATCCAAGTGAGTGAATAATTTGTCGCACGTTCACAAGGGAGTGGAAAAAAAAACCAATTCAGGTTACTGACATTCGTACGCTTTGAGTTGCTATGCCGCACCGGCTCGGAGCAGGTAGAGCCAAGGCGTGGAGCAGTGTGTGTGTGCCGGAGAGGTCACTTCAAAGTCATGATTATAATCTTTATTTGTCCAGTGGAACAGTTGCTCAATGAGACAGACGTTAAGGTGGCGGTTCTTTCGGGCCAGCTCGACCTCATCGTCGATACACCAGGTATGGAACTAATCGTTATTTAAAATATTTCGATTTCAATGAAACGAAGGCGTGTATCGCGCTGCCTGGCGCCTGAAATGCTTTTTCCAGAATGTGGCGAAGATTCCTTGTGAGTTTAAACGCGATCGGAGAGATTCGATGATTTTCGGTGGAATGCCTATGAATGTTACATTTCTAAAATTGTTGGCCTTTTTTAAAAAAATAAAAAATAATCTCTTTTGCTGTAATTTAATGTGGATTGTGTAGGGGAACTCTAATGCACCCCCAAGCCCGCTCAAAAACTAGGGGTTGTCATTTTCTTTCCTCTTTTTTTTTTTTTTTAAATTAAAACCGCTTGAAATATTGCCTTTTATTTCAGGCACTCTTGCGTGGGCCGAGCGGCTGTACTGGAAGATAGGCGACTACTGGGTGAACCAGGCGCCGCGGACGCCACTGGTCGTCAACGGCGTCGTCGAGGGCTTCGTCAAGGAGACCAGTCAGTTTGCGTTCTATTGGATCAGCAGGGCTGGCCACATGGTAAGCGCACACGCGTCATCCGCGCCGCCCTCTTCTTCCTGAACAGAACGTTGTGCGGGTCCGGCCAGTGAAGTAAGGAAAATGTCAGGGGAAACAAATGGTCCGGGAAGTCAGGGAAACGTCAGGGGAAAAAAAAATTGGTCGGGGTAGTCAGGGAAATGTCAGAGAATTTTTTTTCAATCGACTGCATTTTGCCAATTTTTATTAAAACGTAGATTTTCACTTTTTTTTCACAGTTTTCTACCCCTTAAATTCTTGCGTTCATGTCAGGGAAAAATACAATTATGTCAGGGAAAAGTCAGGGAATTTGGACTTTCCAGATTTTGTGGTCTCCGTGGTTGTGACACTCCTCTCTCCTCCTCCTCTCCTGTCGCAGGTCCCCGCAGACAACCCCGCCGCGGCCATCGAGGTGCTCCGCGTGCTCACCGGCCTGAAGAAAAAGGGTGAATAGTACAGTCAGGACCCGTCAGCCTGCGCCAGTGCCAGTGTCATCACCACACTCTAAATGTCAAGGGACAATTTTTGTCCATTCCTGGTGACGTCTGTGTGCACAACTTGCAAGTTGCGATTTAGTAACCACGCAATGACAAATTTACATCTTTTGCTGGACAAAATGTACAATAGTCCAGCAAACAAGTTACGAAATTGTCTCTTTATAAGTTGTGCACACAGACGTCACCGGGAATGGACAAAAATTGTCCCTTGACATTTAGAGTGCAGTGCATACGTCAATAAAATATTATGTTGTTACCGAAACACCACATTCAAAATAAAAATGAAGAGGTAGCTGCAGCTGCACCGATGTGAGAGAGGGTCCCGAGTCAGTTGTGTCCGGTGTCGTTGGCGGTGCCGGTCTCTGTGTCGGTCTCGGTGACGAGCCGCAGGATGGCGGCGGCCGCGGCCGGGTAGTCGTTGGCGACCATGTGGCCGGCGCGGTGCACCCAGAGGGCGGTGAGGCGGCCGGCCCGCCGCAGCGCGCCCGCCACCTCACCGTCCACTAGCAGGGGGGAGCGGGGGGCCTCGAGGAACGCCCCGGCCAGCGGCCAGCTCAGGCGCTCCAGCCAGGACATGGTGCCTGCGGGGATGGTGGGGAAGCGCGTGGGGTGGAGTGGAGTGAGACAGCAGGATTTTTCAGAAGAGCGCTCTCATCGCGCTCTGTCATTTTCGCACATGTACGGTAGATCCCGTGCGAGGGGGAAACGACTCTGGAATTTTTGCACACCTTTTATTTATGAAAATTCAGAAAAAAAACCCAGAAAGATTTTTAAAATATTAGATAAAATTAAAGCAAAAATTCAGAAAAGTTCTATGAAAATTCACAAAAAGTTGCGAAAATTTACAAATATTCACAAAAAGTCTCGAAAATTTACAAAAATTAACAAAATTTGTACATCAAAATTCAGAGTTGATTCCACCTCGATCCCGTGACTGCGAGGGGGACAGAGGTTGAGGAAAGCGCTCTCTGGGTGTGCACCCTCCGACGTGATCGAGATGCGGCACTGTCAGATCAACTTACATCAACGAAAATAGAGCACCCCTTTCTCGCATTACCTAGTGTTAAACAGCTTCTGTCCAGTGGGGAAACATCTCTGAATTTTGGTTTAATGCCCTAAATTTTTGTGAACTTTTACTGATGTTTTTTTTTTTAGTTTTTTCTTTCCGTTATTTTTTTTTTTTTTTTTTTTTGAATTTTCCGGAATTTTTCTGCATTTCCTGCCTACCTTTTCTGAATTACGAGGTGTACAAAAATTTCAGATCTTCTCCCCCTTTTCCTTCCGCTTCCGCCTCACGTGTCCTAGTCAATAGCACGCTTTCGGCACCCACCTTCCCACCTACACTTCAGGCACGCGGAGTGCTCCAATGATTTGAATGACATGAGAGCGACATGGACACGTGATGTGTAAAAAGTTTCGAGGCGTGTCGCACCTGCCATGTTGGTGAAGACGTCGCACTGCCCAGCGTACACGAGGACGGTGAGGTCGGTCTCGCGGAGGAGGCCCTCCACGGCCTCGGTGGCGGGCTGCATGAACTCGTCGTACTGCGCCATGAACACCTGGCTGTTGTCGTTGAGGTGCACGACCGTGTCCGGGACGCCCAGCGCCTCGCGCACCGCGCCGTTCATCAGCGCCGCGGACCCGCGCGGCACGTCGGGCTTGCCGCCCTTCTCTAGAGGGCGTCGAAAAAAATATCGTATCAAGTCGAGTGTCGAGTGGCTAAACCGAGGCGGTCCTACGCTCAAAAAAATCAGTGTATAGCCTTTATCAAAAAAATCACTTTAAAAAATCAGAAAAAAAAAATCAGGGAAAAATCAAGAAAACGCCAGAAAAAATCAAGGAAAATCACAAAACACCAGAAAAATCAGAAAACGCGGCGTACGCTTGAATTTACAGTGAAGGACCCCTCGGGCTGAATTACTTCGAAGTAAACTCGCACTTACTTCCGTCGGATCTCACGGGAGCGAGAAAGTTGTAAATGTTGACCCCCTCGGTCATGTTGGACATGAGAGTCCACGCGGAGGACCACAGACTGGTGGCGTATCGCCACTCGCCGGCGTCGGCAGCCGCGCGCGCTCTAGCGGCCGCCGCGGCAAGCTCTCTCCTCCCGCGGCTGTCCAGGAGGCCCTGCGCGGCGCCAGGGGGAAGCACCAGCAGACTTACACAGAGGAGCGCTTTCCTCACCCTGTCTCTCTCGCACTGATGGGCTTCGCCGTACAGGTGCGAGAGAAACAGATCGAGGGAATCACCAGACACAACGAGCGCTCTCTCTCACTCACCAAGTGGAACAGATAGGGCGGCCAGGACTCGACGTGGTCAACCCCTGACAACCACGAGTCGCCCATGACGACACCCTTCAGGTTGGCCGAAAGCCGTCCGCTCGCGATTTCCTAGAGGACGACACGTAAGCGCTCTTTCAGACCCGTCGCTCATCGTGGAAGGGTTCCACGAAAATGAGTTTTTAATGTTGTATAAATTGGGGTTTGTGAGGGGGGGGGGTTCATTTTTTGTGCTATTGATTACTTGGATGCAGCGGTATGACTTACTCGGTAAAGGCAGCGCGCAAACTCGGCGGCTACCTTGCCGCCGTAAGACTCGCCGAACACGTACAGCGGCGAGGTCCTGAGGGTCGGGATGCGGTCCAGGAGCTGGCGCATCAGCTCGACCAGGTCGAGGCTCGTCTGGTGGTTGGTCCGCGCCAGGGCGTCCGCCGAGTCCACGTAGCTGTACCCCGTGCCCACGGGGCTGTCGACGAACAGGAGGTTGACATCGTTCACCTGACGGGGGTGCAGGCGCGTGAGCGCGCGTGGTACGGGATCAGCATCGGATTCGGAAACCGCGGGCAGAATTGGTGGGCGCTTCGAGACACGTGAGAGAAAGACGGGGAATGCCCACCAGAGCTTCAGCGTTCAGCCCCCGCATGCTACACAGTGCACTTCAAACAGTCCGGCACTGCTCTCGTCGTGGGGGAAACAACTTCGAATTTTAGTCTACAGATTTTTGAAATTTTAATGAAAACTGCTAAACTTTTCAATGAATTTATGTTAATTTTCTGGTATATTTGCTTGC
Organism: Frankliniella fusca; assembly: GCA_029379305.1. Lineage (NCBI taxonomy): Eukaryota > Metazoa > Arthropoda > Insecta > Thysanoptera > Thripidae > Frankliniella > Frankliniella fusca. The sequence continues at coordinate 6,115,442 of JAHWGI010001411.1, forward strand.
ATTTTTCCACTTTTTTACTCGTTCTTTACCACCACCTCTCTCCTGAGTGGTGAAAAGAACGAGTATTGTTCTCAGTAGGGTGTAACCCTTAACTGTCCACACTTTCATCTCAGATCTCACAATACCTACAGGCATAATAGTTACACCATTCGAAACTGGAAACGCTGGTCATTATTTCAACAATGAACTATTTTTCAAGTTTAATAGTATTATTTTGAGAACACTTAACAAATTTTCGTGTGTTTTCATTCTAAGTCCATTACCCAACTTATAAGTGGAGTTTTCAATCTCAGCAAGCACAATACCCACAGACATGAAACTTGCGCTGATCTCAGCTTGAAGCCTTCCTCTGCATTGCAGCAATGAACCTTTTTTAACGTTTAATAGTATTATTTTGAGAACTCTTAACAAATTTTGTGCGAGTTTTCTTTCTAAGTCCCCGAGTCTAGTCCTAGCCCGAGTCGGCTCGCGCCAGCTCGCGCTCCTTTATGCGCCCCAACAATCGGACCCGAGCGGGAGGGCCGAAGAAGGCCCGAGCACCCGAGCCGAGCAAGGGCGAGTGTCCCGGGATAAACTTCCCCTGCACACACGAACTGTGATGAAATCTGAGATGAAAATGTCTTCACTCGACTCACATCACGTTTTACACTACCTTTGTAGCACATAATTATGTAAAGAACGAGTTCCATACTTATCACAAAAGTCATTTTGTGTTCTATTTGGCCCTTGTTTTTAATTGTGAATTTAGTTTTCATTTTTTCCCCCTGAATTTTTCGAGGGGGCATCCACTTGTGTATCAGTCAGGTCACTTGTTCATCTACATGAACAAATTGTGCTGGCCGTGAGAGACCATGCTACAGGAGCAAATTGTTCGTAAAATTCCTCGAATGTCTCTTTAATAGCCATATGTAATAAAGTGATAGATATTCGTAGGGCCGCACATTTTAGGAGTGGCTGCCCCTCGGAATTTCTCAGAAATTTTCCAAATGTTTCCAAGGCTCTCAGATTATTTATTTATTTATTTATTTATTTATTTATTTATTTATTTATTTATTTATTTATTTATTTATTTATTTATTTATTTATTTATTTATTTATTTATTTATTTATTTATTTTTCTTCTGAATTACGACTTGCACGACACGTGCACGAATATTCCTGAGTTGTTTCTCCCTCGGCTTTCGGGACACTCGTAGCACTCGTAGGCGTGCGCCTTGCTCTCGCTCTCACCCAGGTGGAGTTGCGGGGCGCGCCGGAGGGGTCCAGGGGTCCGAGCTTGCCGAAGTTGCCGTAGGAGGAGGCGGCGGCGCCGGGGCCGCCCTCCAGCCAGACCACGAGCGGACGGTCCGGCGCCGGGGAGGTCCCGCCCCTCGCGAAGTACAGCCAGTAGAACAAGTGAGCGCCCGGCCGCACCGTCGCGTACCCGGAGGCCTGGCCGCCGGGGCCGTAGCCACCGCGCCGCGCTGGTCTCAGGGAACCGACGGAATCATTTTTAGAGAATAATAAATAAAATAAAATAAAATAAAGTGCTACCGAGATTTGAACCTGCAAAACGTCTCGCCAGCCGAGATGATTGGGGACAGGGGGAAGGTGCGTTAACCATCTCGGCTGGCGTGACGCACATCTTCCTGCGGCGCGAATCGCTATCCCTATCTACCTGTCATTTTTTCGGGCCAGCGGCAAGAACGAAGTCGGAGCGGAAAACGGCTCCGCCGCGCCCGGCCCGTCCGGGCCGGTAGATAGGGATTCCTATTCGCATGGACCGAAGGTGTGCGAACCGACAGCCTAGTGGTTACCGTCCCAGACCCCCGCCCCAAACCATCTAGGCTGTCGGGACGCTTTTGTCATGTTCGAATCTCGGTCGATAATATTTTTTTTCGTCGATTTTCGGATGATTTAACCCTCTGGGGTTGGTCTGGTCGTGCACAAGAGCCCCCCTCCACAACCCTCGATAAATTGGAGCAAATTTTTTCGGGGCCTAAAATCCGCAAAAATGCAAAGGCTTTAGCCTTTGCGAATTTGAACAAAAATCGAAAGTCTCAGAACATGCCCAAATTCACAGAGAATCTTATTTACGCCTTGGGAAACCTATATCAGTAGCAAGACGCACGATACCGGTCTTGGTTTGGGAGAAGTTCGCTTTTTACGCGATGAAAAGTGAATATTTCAATCGGCGCCTGATGGATAGGCAACCCATTCGACGCCAGCCCGGGGAAGCGCGTTTGAGAGAAAAAGCGGCTCGCCGAGCCTAATTCTACTCGGAGCTCAGCAGAGGCGAGGAGGTAACCTCCTCGAAATCGACTCCTGGTACCAGAAGCTTTTCGGAATGTATGTGGTGCTTGCCGTCGAGCTGGCAGCACAAGTCAGTGGTCTATTGGATAGAGCGACGGACACCTGCTCCAAAGGCCTCGGGTTCGAACCCATATGCCTGAAGTGATTTCTTTTATTTCTATCTTTAATTTTGCGACTGTGTGGTCGCAGGCGAAAAATATCTTGTTTTCTTACAGTTTAAATGGCTTATCCTCTCGATGCATGTATTAGGCGGTAAAAGAGTGACACAGAAAAGAAAAGAAAATAAAGGGAAAAAAAAAATGAAAAAAGTTCCGGCGGGATTTGAACCTGCAAAACGTCTCGCCAGCCGAGATGATTGGGGACAGGGGGAAGGTGCGTTAACCATCTCGGCTGGCGTGACGCACATCTTTCTGCTGCGCGAATCGCTATCCCTATCTACCGGTCATTTTTTCGGGCCAGCGGCAAGAACGAAGTCGAGGCGAAAAACGTCTCCGCCGCGCCCGGCCCGTCCGGGCCGGTAGATAGGGATTCCTATTCGCATGGGCCGAAGGTGTGCGAACCGACAGCCTAGTGGTTACCGTCCCAGACCCCCGCCCCAGACCATCTAGGCTGTCGGGACGCTTTTGTCATGTTCGAATCTCGGTCGATAATATTTTTTTTCGTCGATTTTCGGATGATTTAACCCTCTGGGGTTGGTCTGGTCGTGCACAAGAGCCCCCCTCCACAACCCTCGATAAATTGGAGCAAATTTTTTCGGGGCCTAAAATCCGCAAAAATGCAAAGGCTTTAGCCTTTGCGAATTTGACCAAAAATCGAAAGTCTCAGAACATGCCCAAATTCACAGAGAATCTTATTTACGCCTTGGGAAACCTATATCAGTAGCAAGACGCACGATACCGGTCTTGGTTTGGGAGAAGTTCGCTTTTTACGCGATGAAAAGTGAATATTTCAATCGGCCCCTGATGGATAGGCAACCCTTTCGACGCCAGAACGTCCGACACTGGTTAGTATCGCCGTGCCCACTTTCTAACTGACCTTAGGAACACGCTGTCACTCCTCAGCTTACCGCTCCTTCGCGGCGGTGAAAGGAAAGCCGTAGCAAGCGAAATTTGTTTACCCTGCACCAGATGGGGACCAGCAGCCCACAGGCCAACGAGGCTGAGGAGCAGCAGGGGCCATAGGGCCGCCCACGCGCACGCCGTCGCCGTCCACACATGAGCCATGAGGGCCGCACTTTGCCTCTGCAGCCGGCAGCAATCTGCAGTCCAATACAAGTGAGCTGAGCACGGCGAGCCAGACTCTCGCCCATCTCAGCCGTTATCTTAAACGTGGCTGCGATAAGCCGCGCGTGAAGAAGCGAGTGGAGGATTGTGTCGCATTGGGGTGTGTAGGAATACAATTATTGAGATTCGCTCAGCAGGTTTGTATTAACACATTTTTTTAATTCACGAGCATCATGAATATTGAGCACCTTTCTTTTTTCAAGTGAACTCCACCAGAAATTGAAATTTCTAGACGTATGCATTATAAATTCAAGTACAATATACAGAGGTAATTTGACAGTGATAGAACTCACCGACAAAAATCATTTTACTGATTTTCCTTGAGAGATTAAATAAGCTTCAACTGAAAGCCAATAATGGAACATAGATGGTAACAATTAAATTTGATTTAGTGGTAAAACTATCAAATACTGATTGCAGCCTTAAAATAAATAAAACAGACACAACTTTTAAAATATAGTAACAGCATTTCTCCCTCATAAAATAATTAAAATCAGTCTTACACTATATTAAGGTGGGCAAGAATCCTTACAATACATTTCATTTTCCAGTCTATAAGAAGATAATTTTAAAATACCTTCTGGAGATTTGAACCCATCATGCAAAGTAATAGAATAAAATGCATCACAGGCTGGAATATTTGTTTATTTCTTGTCATAAACAAACAACAACATTATTAATACTGTTATTATTATTATTATTAAAAGTCATAGTTTTTCAAAAACATACCTAGTTGGTCTTGGTAAATTGAAGAGCTGCCCTTATTGTGAATCCATACTTCTGAGCTTCCCACCTTAATATAAAATATTATCTGCAGCCTTAAGACATAATATTAAAATAATAACAATCACAGGCTTGCCTGACATGCCTGATGCAGAAAAGCAAGCATTTATCTTCATATCTATTTCTAGCCAAAACTATTTAACAAGGGCACTGTTCTTTGGCATAAGTAGAAAACTCTAATCACCCCACATGCATGTGCTTAATTTTTCACATTTGTACACGCATGTTGTTACATTGGTCTTACCTGATTCTAACAGATCACATTTACAGGATTTCATTAATTGAATTAAATGAGTGAATATTTAAAATTTCCATTATTTATTTTGATTACTAGTTGAGGGTTGATGAGTTGGAGAAATGTTAGGTGAAAGAGCTGGTGATTGGGTAGGTGTTGGATTTAATGATGGTGTTGTTGAAGCAATTTTCTTTTGAAGTCTTGCTTTCTGGAAGGGGAGATTTTGCATGAGTGGGTGATAAAGCTACAGAATTAAGATTTTGTGCAATAAAACTTCTGCTTCCTACTTACCAATCCAGTCTCTTGTTTCCTCATCTTTTCTACATTTTGCATTTTTTCGACCTTTTTCTTAGTTGCATTCATTCTAAAAGCAAGAGCAAAACAAGAAATTATGATGATTATCATATTACTGTAATTATAAATTTTTAGATGACATGTTTTCTATAAAGCACTGGCATACTTTTCCTTGACTATCTTTTGTTGTTCTTTTTTCCAAATGTCCTTAAAATCAGAACAGAAAGGTGACCATAAGGGGAAAAAATCTCTAGGCGCAACTTCTGCCAAGTTAGATGTGCCTTTAGGTTGGTATTGGTAAAACTTCAATAGATGTATAAATCTGATGCAAAAGAATAAAATCAATAAATTTTAATGTTACCATCAATGAAATGGTCACTTAAATGGAACAAACAAAAAATACTGACCGTTCCATACACTCCTTGAGACTATCCATCTCTCCTTGGACCCGCTTGGATGCTAATTGAAGAAATGTCTCCATTTTGTCTTTAAATGGTTGGAGATTTTCCTCAGATGAAGCAAGAATTACCTTCTTTGTTTTTGTCTCACATGCTGAAAAGATGGCAGATAAATGTATCTTAATTTCTTACGCAGAATTTCTGAGACATCTTGAAGGCTTTCTCTTCCTGTTTTATTTACCTTGGAGCTGCTTTTCCAATTTTTTCAGGTCAGTAGTTAAGTCATCAAACATAACTGCTCCAGCTTTATCAATGTCTGCTGGTTCAGGAACTGGTAAGGGTGCTGTAACTGGATCTGGTATCTTTTTCATATAGGATCGGACAATGAAATGTAGCAAGGTCAGCTGAAATAGTAATACAAATTCAATAAAACCTCCTCATTCTTAACATAGAAAACTTTCCATGAGACATTATGAAATCTGTAATAGTACCGAATTGTCTGATGACTTGACATCCCGGAGCTTAGGCAAGATTTCCAAACCAAATCCATCAGCTTGACCTCTTGTTCTATTCCCTCCATTCATAAAATTTCCCAGTGCCAAAATAATTGCAAGAACGGTTTTTAAGCTTTGTGATTCCATCAGTTGCTGAAAAATTAACATACAGAGAGTGACAGGGAAACATAAAAAATTGCAGCAGCAAGAGGGTAAAATAATTTCAAACTTTGCCCTTCCTGGCTGCTATCATACCTCAGATGTACTCTTAATGTTATTTAATTTGCTTTCTATGCTATTAATCCTATCTTCAAACTCTGATTGAAACATGAAGCATGCTATTCTTTCTGCAAAATTTGGTATCTCTGCTAGTTCATAAAGAAATTGTTCAGGTTTATCCAAAGGAATATCTGGGCTATTTGCAACGTGGGCACGAATCGCTTGCAGTTCTTCTTCAGAAGCACGCTAAAATAGAAGACAATAGTGACACTCGTTACCAAGAGATATTTTGTTCAAGGTGATGATGTAATTTACATCAGATTGGATACAAACCACTTCATAAATTTGTTGCAAGGCTTCTAAACTAACTTCTGTAGTATCCAGGTTGTAAATAGCTGGCAAAATTTAAAAAAATTTTAAAACTAATTTATGCAATTTACCTTTTAAATTATTTAAAAACAAATACAGTATTTGTATTTGTTTTATTTTTAAATTATTTTCTCCCTTACCATGCTCTATTTCTGAGAAGTCTTTGTGTAAGCTTGAGGCAAGAATGCCTATGTTTTGAGATCTCTTACTATCAAGAATTTTGACAGCCTGCTGTTTTGAAGGCTTTTCTGCTTTCTTCTTTGTAGGTTTTCTCTCAATAACTTGTCTTGAGAATAATGAAGTAAAGGCATCCATATCTTCAATCTTGGCCTCCTCCAGCTGCTCCCAAAGTGGTGGTGGGGTACCTGTAGAACTACCATTGCTTGGAGCTTCAGGAGTTGTTACTGTGACCGTGACCGGTACAACAATACGGGTCCAATACAATGGTTTCATGCTGACTGGAGGATTCAAAGGTTCCTTCCTAAACACTGCAGTAGAAACAAGCAACAAAGTATTAAACACAGGGCCACCTCATTCTAAAAATATATGAAAAAAAGAATCAGCGAAAGTTACATACTGGCTCTTTGGGCATTCCATCCACCAGAAGGTGGTGCTGGGAAAGGCTTTGGTCCAGAGAGGCCAGGTGGAGGTGGTGGAATACCACCTGGTGGTGGAGGAGGAGGTGGGGCTCCACCAGGAAGAGGTGGTGGAGGGGGGGCGCCGGGCATAGGGGGTGGGGGAGGAGCGCCGGGCATAGGGGGTGGGGGAGGAGCCCCGGGCATAGGGGGTGGAGGGGGTGCACCTGGCATAGGGGGTGGAGGGGGTGCACCTGGCATAGGGGGTGGAGGGGGTGCACCGGGCATAGGGGGTGGAGGGGGTGCACCGGGCATAGGGGGTGGAGGGGGTGCACCTGGCATAGGAGGTGGAGGGGGTGCACCGGGCATAGGGGGTGGAGGAGGTGCACCGGGCATGGGAGGTGGTGGTGGTGGGGCTGCAGACACAGCCGGTGGGACCGGTGTCTCAGGCAAAGGGGGTGGAACAGGCGCATTGGTCACGGGCGGAGAGGGTGGAGGTGGAGGCGGGGCCGGGGGGACTGATGTTGAAGGTCCAGCATCCTGATGTGATTTTGTAATTTCTTCATCTTTCACGGCTGATAGTGGTTCGGATACTGGAACGCTGACTGGTGAAGTGGCACAATCTTGAGTCAGATGTACTTCAGTTTGAGTTCCAGTGGTTGAAAATGTTGGCACTTCTCTTGGGGCAAGGGGTGTGGCACTGATATCCAGAGCCTCATCTTTGATTACCACTTCTGCAGGGGCCTCAGGCAGTTTTTCGGTAACTAAAGCTTCTTTTTCCTTAGGGATAAAGGCTTTCTCTTCAATGGATGGTGACTTGAAATCAGCAAATGCTTGGCTTGTTAATGACTTAAGATTTTGAAGAAGAAAATTTTTAAAAAAATGCAAAAGAGAGAGAGAGAGTTAGAGAATTATTTACTACGGTGTTCAATATACATGTTCTTTTAATTTTTATTATTTTCTTTTTCCAACATACCTGAATGCTTTCTATCATTTTGTTTCTTTCAATTTCTTGTTGATACTTGACAATTTGTGCTTCAAGGTCTGCTATCTTGGTCTCATATTCGGTGAGCTTTGCTGCATATTCTCCACGTAGGGTGAAGAGTGAGTATTCTTGTTTCCCCGCAAGATTATTAAGGCTTTCTCTGTGCTCTCGCTTCAAGCCCATAAGTGTTTGCTGAAACTCTGTGCCAAATAAATTTGATTAGTAACTTTGTCTGAAAGATTTTTGCATTGTAGCAAATAATAAGTAAACCATTTCAACTACATCAACTCTACATCCAGTGTGCAGGTCTAAAAAATATTTCAATCTCTGAAAATCCAACCAAAACCATTCTACTCCATGCCAAAAATTAATGCAAATGTATAAGATTTTCAAAATATAACTACAGACAGTTTGTGCTGAGCAATAAATAAATTATACCAGTGAGGGTTTTGTGAATAGAAGATACTGTGCTTCCCGTTGAAGTAGAAGGTCAAGTGCATGTGACACAAATTACAAATGTATGTAATAGAAGAAGCTGAAATACAAGAGAGAAATGAAACTAACACAGCAGGATGGAGGCTAGGAGACGAGAGACTTCTGAAGCTTTCTAAGACTACAGTACCAAATACCTTATACACATACACATGTGGTAATTTTACAAGGTGCACTACATCCCATGTGCTCAAATTTTCTAAGAAAATCTTTGTACCTTCTGAATTTTCACCTCCACTCGGCGTTACTGGCACCGATGTACTCCTTCCTTTTCCCATTCCATTTTCTTTCAGTTTAAATGAGGATAAGAGCAAAATTTTATTTTACACACACATATCAGTGACGACTTGTCAATCACACTCAATGTTTTCTTTTATATATTTTATTAAATATATTTTTTATTCCTACTACGATTGTGTAATTTTTGTACCTACCGGCTTCCGTGTACTTGGCGCCGGGTCTGGTGCCGGAGCCCTGGGCGACGGGGATACCGGAGACTCCTCCCGGACCCATGCCCATCCCCATCGCGGGGGGCCATGCCGCCTGCGAGAGCCGCCCCGGCGTCGGGGGAGCGGTCGCCACAGTCTCCGCATGGGTCCAGTAGTAGATAAGATCTGGCTGCAAATTTAAAAGAAATTGACATTTTAAAAAATTAAAAAAATTAAAATTTAAAAGAAATCAATTTAAAGAAATACAGTTTTGAAAGAAATTGACTAACAAACAAACAAACAAAAAAGAAACAGCATATTGCAATATAAAATTTTGAATTATTCAGTATCATTTCCGTCCACATGTATACTGACCCTAAAGAGAGAATCCAGGGGGTCCTTGTCCAGGAGCTGGCGGACGACGCCCGCCTTGAGCAGGTTGGTGCAGAACTGGGCGGCGATGATGCGGAGGTCCTGGGGCATAAGGACCTGCCGCAGGTAGTGGTCGTCGGGGAAGGACGACAAGAACCAGTTGATGAGGACCTGACCTGGAATCAGAGGCAACGGCGGGGGGATTTTCTCTAAGATGAATGAATGAATCTCGAAAGACGATATATATTCCCCCGAATTTAATGAGATGCAAATGGAAGGAGAGGAAGGAGGAAAAGGGGGGGGGAGGGGGTCATAGCGGACCGCGGAGAAAATGCGCGAAGCGGTGGGCCGTCGCGTCGCGTCGCGCCGGGGATGCGTAGGAAGTGGTGGAAGGATAACTACTGCGGCCGGCACCCGAGCTGTCCTGATCCAGCGGTGATTCACACGCATCGGTATTCGTCAAAGAGAAACCGCGACAAACCCACGACACTTTTCTTCCTAACGACACACGCGTCGCGCACGACGACGAACCTACAGAGCGCATGAAGGTCACCTGGGAGAGGGGTGCACCACCAGGACGAGGGGGTAGCCGACGGCGGCGGCGGCGGGGGCGGCGGCGCGTACTCGACCACGACGAGGTGGCGGCCGCGGTCGGCGCACAGGGGGCAGGGCGCGCACCTCGCCACCATAGCACCTGCACCTGGCTAGGAGGGCATCTCTATCGCGTCACGTCGCGTCGCGAGTGGCAGCGCAGACGGCGCAGCTGCGCATCTGTCCGCTCGATACAGCACAGCTGCCACCTGCACCTGCCGGCATGGAGGGCGGCAGGCAGACTGCGGCGCGGCCGCGGGACGGCCGGGTCCCGCGGGAGTCTCCTGCCACCGCCCGGCCGCGGGGTGGAGCGGAGCGGAGCGGTGCGGTGGGGGCAGCTGCTGCTGCTCCTGCTAGTGGTGGTGGGGCCTCCCTCCTCCAGCCAGGAGCAGGACTATGGGCGAAAATCCAGAGCACAAGTAGGCGGAGGTGTGGGGCTGTCACGGCTGCTTACGCACAAGCGATGGTATTTTTTTTATGTGGATATGCTGATTCGTGCAGAAACACATGCCACCCAGATGGCTTTGCACTTATCTGCGACGAGCCGCGCCGCGCCGCGAGGGATCACTCATAAAAAATGCTTTCAATTTTTTTTTTTTTTTTTTTTTTTTTTTTTTTTTACTTTCGATTTTTCTTTAAATTTTCTGTTTTTACTTTTATTTTTATTTTTCAAGGAACATTTCTATCACATTTTAATAAAGTTTAATCTTTTCCCCCTTTTTCTGACTCTGGTAATTTTTTCCCGCTTTTGTTAATTTGTTCTCGATTTTTCTGTATCTTTCTTCATGATTTTATTAAGATTTTTTTTTTTATTTTACTGCTTTTTAATTATTTTTTGGGGGCCGATCAATAATTTTTCGAAGTGACCCCCGCCTCGCCTCGCCGTGCGCTGTGCGCCAGCACCGCTGCCTTATTCGCGTTGAGGCCCCCTCGCACCATGAAGGCCGACGAGCAGGTCAGGTCATACGTGTTGCGGGTGTGTGTGTGTGTGTGGGCTGCGCGGGAGAGTCCTGCTAGGCGCGCGCAAGTTCAAAATGCGGCGCACGCGGGGAAGGTCGCACGCGCCACGCAGGACAACGCCCCGCCCGGCCCGCCCGGGTCGCGCCCGCCTCAACCAGGCGAGAGGAATCGGTTAGGCCCGGCCGGCCCGGCCAGGTCAGACCGACGGGACGAGACGGGACGGGCGGCAAGCCAGCCTTGAATCACTGCCCGGGCCAGCCGGGACCAAACCAGTGATTCACACTCTGTTCCGAGTCCTGTGTGGGCAACCCACTGGCCGGGGGAGGGTGGGGGGCAAGCAAATTACGTAAAGACCACACCCACTGAATGGTGTTTTTAATGCCCCACTGAGGCATGGCTGGGCTGGGCTGGGCGCGAAGGAAGGTCAGACAAAAGCTAGCCACCCATCGTTAAGAGTTTCCGGAAAGGGAAGACAGGTAGTTCACGACACTTATGACAGCTCTGACTTATAAAAAAAAATAATTTTAAAAAACATACAAAAATGTAAAGCTTATAGGGAGATAAAGATGACATGGGAATTCCCCTTACGGCAGATAGCTGCACCTCTGAATGTTAACCGTGTTAGAAATTTGCTGAAGCCGAACTGACTCGAGGTCTATTCTCATTATTCTCGCTTTTCGCGAAATGTCCATCCGTCCACCTTGCCATTCGTAGCTGGTTCGCGACAATTACAAATTCATGAAAACACACCGCTAGCAGGACGGGGCAGAGCCTGCCAGGTGACCCTCACCAGCACGCATCACCGGCCGCCGCCCTTCCTTACCTTCAAACTTTTCGTAGATCTGGAAGTCCAGCTTCTCCGGGACGAACTTGGGCTTGGAGAGCTTCTGGTCCAGGGTGGCGCGGTCCAGCGTGAGGGACGCCACCTTGCGCAGCACGTTGCTCTCGATGGGGGCGTCGCTGAGCGATGAGTGTCGGCCCGAGTGGCCCGCCGCCGCCGCCGCGGCAGCAGCAGCAGCAGCAGCAGCAGACCGCGAGGAGGCCGTGGACAAGTCGTCGCCGCCGCCGCCGTCATCGCACACGGCTGGAACAGAACGGAGACACGGTGCGGTGAGTGGAGCTGTGGCTGCTGCTCCACGCTGCGCTACTCTCAGGGCGAGGCGAGGCGAGGCGACCTGCTGCAGCCCCTGCAACGCGCTGCCCTACACAAGCGTTACGCTCGGGGGATTGAATGTCCTATTGGCAGCGACATTTAGATACCTACTAATGTGCGAATGGGGCCCCGACTCACCTACTGTGAGTGAATGGTGTGTCGCTCACCCGCCAGAGTGTGAAAATATTCACTCACCTTCAAGTGTGTGAAAAAAAATTCACTCCGCTGCAAGTGAGTGAAAAAATTACTCACTTGGATGAATGAAAAAAAAAATTCACTCACCTGCACGTGAGCGACATTATTTGTACACCTGGATTTCCAGAGTGGCCCCGCCGCCTCGTTGGCGAATGGTTAGTTAGCCCAGCCCCGGGGGGCGGGCCCTGGTCGGCTACCTGCCGCCCGCGGCCTGCCCTGCACTGCACTGCCCTGCCCCTCTCCGTCGGTTCACGTCATGATAATCACTTGCGCCGCACAATGCTAGGAGAGCCCCTTTCGCAGGGCGCCATTGATACTCATCGCCGGGGGCCTCCTCCGCCTCCTCCTGCCGTCGGGTCGGATTCCGAAGAGCGCTTTCGCGTATCTCCGTCCTAGTCACACGAATGGGTCTCGGCCACTAGGAGTAAGTGAGAGAGAGAGAGAGAGGGCACTACGAAACGATCTTCTGAATCTGGTCTGCGGGCACAACGGGGCGCCCCGCAGCGGCGCCCTGCGGCACCTGCAGCAGTCCTGGCCGGCGGTAAACAACAGGGGGTGTTCCGGGCCGGGCCGGGCCGGCCGGGCCGGGCGGGCCTTGCGTAAATAGTAAACAAACATCAGCGGGGCAAACAAAGGCTGCGTCGCGTCGGGCAGGGCAGGGCTGGGGGTGGCGGCGCGTGGCGCGGCGGGGCGCCCATTCAGAGGACCGCGGCGAATGGGCCGCGGCCCGGCCGCGCGCGGAGGGCGTGTGGGAGCGAGGAGAGCAGCAGCGCCCCGCTGATCAGCCTCCCCGCCCCGCAGCCTGGTTGCGACGCGGTTTGACTTTGATTACCAGTACTTTGGGGCTGGGGCTGGGGCTGGGGCTGCCGCACACGCCGCTGGCAGCCCGCCCCGCCCCCGCCCCCGCCCCCGCCGCCGCCGCGACATGCCGGAAGGAGAAGCTGCCGCCGCAGCGGGCCGTGGATGTGCAGCATCACCGCACACTCACACTGTGTACGTCCAGCCCAGTGCAGCCCGCCCAAGCCGAGAGCGCCAGAGAGGCCAGAGAGACTGGCCGGCTCGGCTCGGGAACCGACCTATTCCGTAGAGCGCTCTCCTCGCTCTGTCTCTCTCCCACCTATACGATGAATTCCATGAGTGCAAGAGAGACAGGGCGGGGAGAGCGCTTTTCGGAATAAGTCGGCTGCCAAAAGTCATTTTTTTCCGGTCTCATCCGGCCTGTTTCCAGCGAGGGGCAAACAGCCCAGAATTTTGGTGAACAAGTTTTGTGAATTTTCTCAGAATTTCTTAAATTTTTGTATTTTTTTTTTAATCTTTACTTGAATTTTTCGAAATTTTTGATCATTTTTGTGAATTTTCCTGAAGTTTTCCAATTTTTTCCAAATTTTTCTGAATTACGAGATACACAAAAATTTCAGAGTGGTTTCCCACTCGGTTTCCAGTTCCCAGTCACAATTGGAAAAAAATCTTCTCAAACCTGTTACCCGGTTCAATGTCATCTTCAACAGCCACCCCGCAGCAGCAGCGTAGGCATTTAGTCACCATATAACGTACACATTGCGGGAGGCCAGGCGCGGGGAACGCCTCTACCCGAGAGGGAAACAACTCAGAAATTTTTGAACACCAAAAATTTACAAAACTTCAGGAAAATTATGGAAAAAATTGAGAAAATTCACAAAAATTTATGTAAAATTCAAGTGAAAATTCACAAAAATTCTATAAAAATTCACAAAACGTATGCACCAAAATTCAGAGTTGTTTCCCCCTCGCCTCTGCCGCACCCGAGTCCTCCGCCTTACCTATCCTGGCCTGCGCGAGGTCCACCTTGCGGTGGCGCGTGACGGTGAACGAGGTCCTGGAGCCGGACATGGAGCCGGACATGAGCGAGTTGCCCCCGAGGGAGGACACGGCCCCGGACACGGAGCCCACGGAGCCCGAGAGCCCCGACACCGAGCTCACCGAGCCCGCCAGGGACCCCGCCATGGAGCCAGCCATGGAGTGCGTCAGGTCATCCTGCAAAACACACACACACAGTTAACAAATCTCATGGTAGTGCACTCCCGGGGGAGCGGCGGGGCGCAATAACGGACATACCCCGTGCTGCCTACCAGAGCATGGGGTATCTGCGGATGAGAAATCAGCTGTTTATTTCTGCAGTGTAAGTGGCAGTGTGCGGGGGTCGTGCACGAGTGTGTATGTCTTGCATCTGCAGAGAATTCATTAGCGCGTCCGCATGACCTAAATTACGTAAAGAGCGGACAGGGGGTGGGGAGGTGTGGGGCGGTGGGGCGCGCCCCCACCTGCATCGCAAACCGCTCCGCTGCGTTTGCTTCTGCTCGACTAGTATGAGTAACGAATTTCGTCAGTTTACAGGATGCGCACACACACACGCATGCATCTAACCCGCCCGTCCTGTCAGTGCAACCAGGTACCTTCTCTCATGACACTGGATCTCCCCTCTCCCCCCTCCTTGAAAACTTCATCTTCATCATTTTAGGCAATAGCGGTCACGAAGTCGTGTGCGTCCGCTAAATGTCATAGAACCGAGTCACTTCGAAAAATCATTGTACGGCCCCCCACAAAATCATTTAAAAAATCAAAAAAAATCAAAATAACATCAAGTTGAAAGTTGCATAAAAATCCGAAAAATCGAGAACAAATGAACCCAAAACTGAGAAAAATGGGAACAAAACAGGAAAAAACACATTTTTTTAAAAAAAATGTAACAAATTATTTCTTATTTATCTCGTGAAAAAAAAATCAAAATCAAAAATCAAAAAAATTAAAAAATCAAAAAAATTATTGTACAAGTTTTATATGAGTGATCCCCCCCTCGCATAGAACCTACATGGGACTTGACGAGGAGTAGAGGGGAGGGGGTTAGGGCGTGACCCCGACCCCACACCCGCAAGGTACCCTTCCCCCCCCCCCTTCCCCTACTCCCAGCCCCGTGGCCACCTACATGATCGGTGCGCTCGAGTGGAAAATGGGGGTGAGATGGGACGGGGGCGGGCTGGGGCCGGGCGGGCCGGGCTGTTACCGGAGCCGTCATGGTAGCCGATCGCGAGCGCGAGCACGCGGTGCTGGTGCCGCCCGGCCCGGCCCCCGACCAGGACCCTCCGCCCCCCGCGTGCGCAGCGGGTGAGCCCAGCCTGACGTGCAGAGGAGGAAAATTGGGGGGAGGAACGCGAGCAAACGGAAGCGACGCCGATATACAAGAGTTGGGCGCAGCGGCATGGACGAGCATGCCCTGCGGGGCGGGACGGGCAGCCGACGGACCCCGAGGATCGCTCATACCCATCCCTCCTTGTCACACTCACGGGGCACCGCAGCACCGTGATAGCGAGCGGCATCGGCGTAGGTCCGTAGGTGCGACAAGGACGGAGGGACGAGAGCGATCTTCGGAATCGAACGGCCGGCGGAAGAGGTGGAGTTGACGGGGATAGGATAGGAGCGCGACCGCGGCGCTGACCCGCGGGCTCACCGTACAGCAGGGCGATCCCGAACGTCGTCTTCGTCTCTCTGTCCTTGTCGCACTCACGGGATAGGCCCATGAGGAGCGAAAGAGAAGACACTACTGAACGATACCTTGAATCCGCCCACAGGCTATACTGCTATACGGCCCCGACCCTGCCCTGCCCCCGCCGCCCGCCCCGCCCCGCCCCGCCGCGCTCCCGCTACGGTCCGTGATCGCTCCGGGAGGATGCGCGCCCTGCCCCTGCCGTGCCCGCCTTGCCCCGCCCTGGTGGTTTCCACAGTAGATGGCTCCCTACTAGGTCCACGCCGGAGGCGCCCATACTGCAGCGCCCACAACCTGGCACATCCTCCTGTACCGGCTGTTTCAGTTAAGACTAAGCAGTACGCGGGTTTGCCTATCCGCTCTAGTCCCTAAGGCACCGTGACCCCTTGGGTAGGCAGACCCGCAACACGGTGACGTCTTCTATGAAACGCCCGGTACATTGCGCCCCGTGAAGCGAGACCGGTCTGGGTTCGCGCCTTCGGCTCCAGATCGCCTCGACCTGAGGAGGAAACAACTCTGAAATTTTTGTACATCTCTTAATTCAGAAAAATTTGGAAAAATCAGGAAAATTCAGAGAAATTAAGAGAAATCACTGAACTTCACAAAAATTAAGGTAAAATTCGTGGAAAGTTCTCAAAACTTCAATAAAAGTTCACAAATTTTTTACACCAAAATCCAGAGTTGTTTCCGCCTCGCTCATAAAGCGCCTAATGGTTGTGGGCTAGAAAATGACACACGGGCCGGGCCGTAGCGTGAGGCTGGGCTCCACTGGGCTCCACCTGCCTCCGCCCCCTACGGTTAGTGCCGGTGCGATACCCAGCACGCCGCGCCCGGCCCGGCCCGGGGCGCCTAGGGCGTGCGCAGCGCAGCGCTCGGCTTGACTTGACGTAACGACGCACGTAGCCGAGATATAATTACGGGCCCAGCGCAGCGGCCCCGGGTAAGTGCTTATTGCCAACGGGAGCAGCACGGCGGAGCGGGGCGGGCGGAACGGAAAGAAGAATGATCCGAGCCGAGCCCCGCGGGCCACGGCGCGGGTGCGGCGTGGCGGGGCGACCACGCCCCCCCCCCTCAAAGTTCGTGAGCGCCGTGGGAAGGGCAAGAATCCTGGATTCCAAACGCCATGCAGCGCCCCGTCCAGGGGCTTGGTGTACTCACCCTGCTAAGGCCGACCGACTCCGCGGTGCTGAGGTTCTGCAGGGAGGCCTTGACGGTCTGGACCTGCTGCTCCTGCTGCTGGCCGTAAAGGCCGTGCGCGTGTACGGGCGTGCGCGCCGGCGTGCGCGTGGGCGTGCGCTCCCAGTCGGAGCGGTCGTCGCAGTCCGTGAGCGTGGCGTCGTCATCCGACGTCTTGTCCTGCAGCCGCGAGGAGTGGCGCGCCGAGGCGGGCGTCAGGGTGCGCGCGTCCGACAGCAGGTCGTCGTCGTCGTCCTCCTCCTCCTCCTGCGCGTCCAGCTCCGCGCCGATCACATCCTCCTCGTCGTCGTTGTCGGCGTCCGAGTAGTGGCTGCCGGCGTCGGGCGTGAGCGCGGCGTGCGGCGTGAGGAAGGGGTCGCTCAGCGAGCTGCGGGCGAGACGGGGATCGTTGTCATTACACGGCACGGCACCAGTCCGATGGGAACGGCAAGGCAACCCTCCCAGGAGATCCCATCCCGATTGACCAACTCGATCGAGACGGAGAGGAGGGCCGAGCCGAATCAGCACGCGCTAGCACGGGTCCGGGTCCCTTTGTACTCGGCCGCTGGGGAGTGAGATAGGCCCGCGCTGCGCTGCGCCGCGCCCGTGCCGGGGAGCCTGAGCCTCCAGCACTATCCAGTCGCCGCGCGGGCCCCGCGGCCCTCCAGCAGAGCTCAGCCCAGCCCAGCCCAGCCGGCTCGTCCGTCCGTCCGGCCTTCGGCCTGCAGGCCCGGCCCATGCCCATGCCCTGTCCTGCCCCGGCCGCGGCCGACAACCTCTCCCCCGCCCTCCTCCTCCTCCTCACCCCTCCCCCACCGCGTGCATCCTCTCCTCTCCAGCGCGCTCGCTCTCCACTCGCTAGCTCTCCAGCAGCGGGCCGGGCCGGGCCGGCCGACTAACCTCTCCAGCGCAGCTGTCCCACATATCTCCAGCGGACAACCGGCGAAGCCCCGTCGCATGTCGCACACGTCGGCCCTCCTGGCTGCTCCCCGGTGCTCCCTCCTCGCCCGGGGCGCACCCTGGCGCGCGTTAGGCCCCCCTGCGGCCCCGCGGACCCCGTCTCCAGCGAGAGATGACAGCTGCGCGGCCCCTCGGCTCGGCGGGCCCCGCTAGCCGCTCACACACAGCCGCGCAGAGGCGAGCCTCGCCGCGACCTGCTCCCGTACCTCTCCAGCAGCACGACGCCCTTCTCCAACAGGAGCAGGTCCGCGACCCTACAGCCCTGTCCTGTCCCTTCAACGCGCTGCTCACTCACCTGTGCGTTCCGCCCGAGTCGGCCGAGCCCGAGCCGGCGGAGCAGACGTCGGTACCTGCCGAGTGTCCGGCAGTGACTGCTGCTGCTGGCCCGTGCGCCGCCGCTGCCGCTGCCGCGGTGCCGCTGTGCCCGCCGCCGCCGCCGCCGCCGCTCCCTCCCGCCCGGCCCGGCAGCGCCAGCACCGCCGTCGAGTCCTCCTCGTCGTCCGGCTCCGGGGCCTGCGCCTGCCCCTGGCCGCGGGGGGGCTGCGTGGGCGGGGGCGCCGGCGCGGGGCCCTTCCCCGGGCGGAAGGGCGACTTTTTGGCCAGCCCCTTCCGCTGTTTGCCGGGGCTCTTGCCGCCCGACGCGCTGGACCGACCCAGCTTGCCTTCTGAGCCCTGCAAGAAAGTTGGGAAAAAAATAATATGGACTACGTATCACTTGATCTGCATAAGGGGGAGAGAAAGTGGAGGGGCGGCATTCTCAATTCAATAAAGACGCACCTGCAAGTTTCCCATCGCTTCGCTCGGGGCGACGCGGCGCCGAAGGTAAATGCGAACGATTCTCTTCAGAGGTCTTAGGAAACGACGATCCCGGTGGGCAGTGACCACCACAGCGTCCTGAAGGTGGTCGCTGTCGGGCTGCGCTTCCGACAGCCCCGGCAAGTCGCTGACCGCCGACTCGAGGGACGTAGAGCTGGCGCTGCTCGCGTTGTGGCGCTTGCTGTCCTCGTCAAACACGAGGATCCTGGGCGGGCTCCTCAGAGTGGCGTGCACCCCATCCTCAGCCTTATCACCGTCAACATAACCTCCAAAAGGTTCTTCCGCGCCCTGGGGCTGATCTACTAGAATCACCTCGACGTCGGCGTCCCGGTGCTCGGTGTCCAGCAGGGCGCCGCGTAGGCACTGGACCAGCCGTCTCGCGTCGTCCCCGTCGTCCTCATCCTGGTCACCCTGGTCTCGCGCCTCGGTGCCAGCAGACGACGTAACCTCTCCGGGGCGATGGGCGAGGGACGGCGACGCCCGGACCACCTCGCTGAAGGTCCGCGGCGACACGTCCTGGGTGCCGGCCGCAGGGCTCACATGACCGCGTGTCGGCGGTCCTGGCCCCGTCCTCAGCGCGTCCTGGGCGTCCTCGCCGCAGGGCGCACCCTGTTCGTCGTCATGTCCCTTCTGACAGCCCCTGTTGTTGTCGTCTGCAGTTCGCTGCGGTGCATCTCGGGACTGCTGGTGCTGCTCCGAAGGGGTGGCTGGCGACGTCGTCGCAACCTCCCCCTGCGGTGGCTCCATCTCGGCGCCGGCGCCTGAAAGCAGCGGGGACGCGATCGATAAGCTGCGACCCGCGGGGTAGAGTCCCTGCGCGCGCGGCGTATCGCCGCTCGGGTCGCGGCGGCCGGCGGGGTATCGCGGCAGGTCGCGGCGCGAGCCGGCAGCACTCGGTGCTGAGCGTGTCGCAGGTCGGCCGGCGGGGCTCGCACTGGGTCGCGGCCGGACCGTACCCCTCCGCCGGCACCGGGCCGAGAGTGTCCATGTCCGTCCCTCCCCAAAGTCTCGTTTGACCCGGCGGCGCGACATCATTGCCGCAGTCTCAGCACGAAAGAACGCTGATAATGGTATCTGATAGCGGTGACACCCCGCCTAGCCCTGCAGCCCCGCCCTGCCCGGCCCGACCCGCGCATATACGGGATTACCACTTCTTTCTCCCTTCCCCTTCCTCTTTCCGTACGAACTAGTGCGTACGCTATGGTCCGCATAGAGAGATAGAGGGGGGAGAAAGGGCTGACCGAACGAATGCGTTTCACCCCGCCCACGCCGCTTGTCCCGCCGCCCCGCCCCGCCCCACCCCACCCCGCCGCCGCACCGCGTGATTCCCGCGTACTGATGAGCTGTACGCCAAACACCGCACTAAAGGGTGGGCGCGGCGCGGCTCTGCGGCGGACGCGAGGAGAATACCGCGACAGCAGACATATCACTGCTGGGCGCGCAGCTCCACGCCCCATCCGTCGTTGGAGTGGCAGGCGCACTTAGAGTTGAAGGAGCTGCGCATAACTGGTAATGTGATTTTCTCAAGTCTCGAAGCCACGCTGTTAATGACTATAGGACACATTCATCATTTCATTGAAAATTGTTCATATATTCTGAAAAAAATTTTAAGGTAAGTTCCGAAAAACATTCGAAAAATTCACAAAAAATTAGATGAAGTAAAAAAACACAAAAATTCACGAAATTCACAAAACAGTCACCAAAATTCACCAACATTCACAAAATGTGTACACCAAAATTTAGAGTTGTTTCCCCCTCGAAAATATTCCATATACACCGAAAATTCAAGTGGTCCGCCCCTCGGAAATGAGTCAGTTCACTGACGATATAAAGGGATCTGCACTATAACAATTAATAATTTCAGAGCAGAAGTAGGCCAAGAAAAGTTTTCCTTTTAAGCATGGAATCTTAAGCTCCACTCAAAGAAAATTCCATGACTTGAACAAGAGTCCCATTCCCATGATGCTGTCCCCGCCACGACCCCGCCCCGCCAACCCGGCACCCTGGGCCCTCCTCACCTTGCTCGTCGAGGGCCGCGACCGCTGCGGCTGCCTCCCTCCGCTTGAAGATGCTCTGCAGGAAATTCATGGCATCGATGACGTCCAGCAGGACAGCGATGACGCGGCCGCGGGGACGCGGAGAACGGCGCGTTGACACCTATAGGCACGCGCCTCCTCGGACTGAGGAGAACCGGTCGCGGGTTCGGGCTCCAGGACATGCGAGCGCTCTCCTCTCCGCCCCGCCGCCGCGCTCTCCAGCAGACTGGAGCTGGAGCACTGGAGTGAACGCCCATGCACATGCAGGGGGCGCCCATCCCCGCCCCGCTCACACGCACGCACTGCTCGCCCATTCATTGCGCGAGCAAGTGCCGCGGCCGCGGCGCCTCGCGCGTAGGCTGGAATTTATCGACGCCTCGACTGAAGTCGGCTCGCCTCCTCCCGAGGGGGAGACAACTCTGAAATTTGTGTACACCTCATAATAGACTCTTTCAGCATTAGCGAAGTGAAGAACAAGGCGAAGAACAAAAACCCGGAAACAGTTGCTTTTCATCACCCCAATGTGCCCAAAACACTTAAATAAAATGTAGGTCGAACCGTTTTGATATGGTTAACATTTTATTTGAGTTTTCATGAACGTCTGGGTTATGAAAAGCAACTGTTTCCGGTCTGTTGTTCTTCGCCTTGTTCTTCACTTCACCAATGCTGAAAGGGTCTATTCAATAAATTCCAAAAAAAAAATCAAAACAATTCAGGAAAAATTAAGAAAAAAAACAGAAAATTTCAGAAAAATTTGGTAAGGTTTAGAAAAATCAGGGAAATTTCAAAAAAAAAAAAAAAAAAAAAAAAAAAAAAATCACTACAGCTACAGATTCACAAGATTTGTACTCCGAAATTCAGAGTTGTTTCACCCTCGCCTCGTAACCCAGTCCGCGCCGCCGCCGACGATGACCGCGTGGAGGTAGTAGAGCGGCCCTGCCCGCGGAGGTCCCGGCGGCCGAGCGGAGGCCGCGCCGCGGGGCGTGCCGTGCGGCTCTCTCACCTTGCCGAGGTGCCTGCCACGCGCCCGCTTGCCCGCCGCGCCGCGCTCTGTCCTGCCCTGCCCCGTCCTGTTCTCTCCTCGGCGCCGCTAGACACACATGGCGACAAGACGACGGAGGAGGGTGAGGGGAGGAGGTCATCATGTTGTCGTCTTTACGTAATGTTGCATGCGGGTGCGGACGCCCCGGCCAGCCCGCGCCTGGCCTGCCCCTGCCTGCACAGCGCGCTGTGCTGCCTCCCACTACCGACCAGGCAGCCGACTTATTCCGAAGAGCACTTTCCTCGCCTTGTCTCTCTCGCACTCATGGTCTTCACAGTATAGGTGCGAGAGAGACAGAGTGAGGGGAGCGCTCTTCGGAATAAGTCGGCCGGGGCCGCTGCCTGCCGCTCCTCCTCCCAGGCCAGCAGCAGTGGTCGGCATCGATCGCAGCGCCGGTGCATAGGCCACCCATCCGCCACCGGGTGTAGGATGGGTTGCCTACCGACACGGCGGGGTGTTGACGGGCGGACGGACACGGATGGCAGCTTGTTGTCGCCACCACGGGCGGGCGGGGGACAGAGAAGCAAACGACGGCGGGGCTGTTTATCACATTTTTTATTTGTTCGTTTTGTTCTTTTGTAATACAGACGGACACCACATTAAAGATATGACATGGTTCATACGATATATATTTTTTACACAATTTACACGGGAGCTAAGCTGATTTGGGGACAAGAGAGGGAGGAAGAGAATGCATAAGAAACGACGTGATTAGTTCATAAGTGATAGGAAGACAAGGGAAATGTGATATCTGTCAATAAATGCTAATCCAATCGCACAAATGTGCCAATCGTTCAAGGGATGTTTTTGGTTTGGGGATGAATACCTTTTACGCGAAAGCTTCCACACAGATTTAACTCATTCGCACAATCTCGCTCGCTAGCTTGCTCGCTCACACTCTCACTCATTCACTCACTCGTTCTATCTCACATACACACACACACACTTACGTAAACACACCGATATGTATGTAACTGCCATACGGCCAGAGTGGTCCAGTGGTCCTAACTTCAACTTCGAGTATGCTAGACGAAGGCAAGGCCCACAATGACTTTTGCACGAGGGGTAAACAGCTTTCGAGATTTTAAAAAAAAAATCTGAATTTTTGCTTGCATTTTACGTAAATTTGTGTTATTTTTCTGAATTTTCCTGAAATTTTCTTAGTTTTCTTTTTTTTTGACTCTTTTAGAATTTTTCAGAATTATTCAGAATTTTCCTGAATTTTTCTGCTTTACGAGGTGTACGAAAATTTCAGAGTTGTTTCCCCCTCGCTTTTGCATTATCGCAAACATTTCGCACAATGCAATAAAGGCCAGTGGACACCGAGACAAACAGTGCGAGTCGTGCTGCCCCGCCCCGCCACACCCCACCGAAACCCGCCCTGAGCTGAGCAATGTCCACATGTTGCTGCCCATCCCGTTTCGTTTCCTACAACCACTCTTCTGCCCTCCCCTCCACCAAGCCTTTCGCCGGCCCCATCCGTCTTATCACATTTTCCGAGATAATCTGAATGGCTTCGTTTTGACGCTTGCTCATTTTGTTAGGATATAAATAATCCGGAACGATTTTTGTGATACCCACCACGACGGACGATCGTGCTCTAGGGGAACGCCCTCGCGAGGATGTTTTTGTCGACACTCTGCTCACATTCACGTACGTATAGGTACACGCATTCGCGCATAGATTCACTCATGATATGTACAATAAAAGTAAGACTTAGACATGATGTGTTTCCACCAGATTCGGCCCTCTTACAACTAGCAACAATGGCAGTTTACATTATCGCAAAAGCGCAAAAGTAGGTACACACACTAACGAGCTTATCGATACAGTTTCTTATTGAGATTTTTCTCACGTATACAATTAGTAAGATTTATCATCAACAAAAACCATAAATATTTATACTACATGAGACCATTATAGTAATTCATTAAAGTAATGATAAATTACATAATGTTATTTTATATCACCCATTATCATAGTCATAAATTAAGTAACATCTTTTGATGATGTTCGTTCTTAACTCGCAAAGGCACACTAACAACATTTTAACTACCGCAATTACAGATGGAAAGTCTTTGTATAAAATCTACAGCTATAACACATATTACTTCGACGTAAAAGAAAACAACACAGCCAGATGACAGTCAATGTGTCAGCAAACTTCGATAAATAACCTCGATCGGGCTATACATTTAGTGACGATAATCAATTATGGAGCTGACTGCAGTACATCGACGGCAAGACCTCCTCCAAAGTCCGCCTGATAAACTTGGGACGCGCGATAGAAATTCCCATTCGAAAGAGTTTGGCTAAAACACCAACGATAATAAGTCTGAGGGGGCAGCCGGGGCAGAGGAACGCTCTTGTGCGAACAGCGGCCATTCGAAGCAGAAAAGAGTTTGAGCACTTCCTCGCGGAAACAACTGAGCTTTGGAAGTATTCTGGAAGCACAAGCGATAATGCACGCGCCAAGCGTACGGGCATGCCGTGTCTAAGCGCTTCTGTCGACGCCGTTGACTTTGCCGTTGACGCCGTTGGACCGGTTCACGAGCACCGGCGTCCTCGGCACAGGGGTGGAGATGACGCCGGCCTTGACCTTCACCTTGCTGGGCTGCTCAGCTGCCCGCTGCGTCCTGGGTGTCGCTGCCGCATCGGCAGCCGGGGCGGCGGAGTTCGGCGTCGACGCCATCTCGGCGGGGCTTGAGGCAGCGGGCTTGCCGTTGGCCTTTCCGTTTGCCTTGCCGTTGGCTTTGCTGTTGGGCTTGCCGTTGGCCTCGCCGTTGACTTTGCCGTTCGGCACGGGCGCCTTGCCGTTGCCCGCGCTCCGGCCGGTCTCCGGGGTCTTGGCGATGTCGGCGGCGCCCTTGGCCCGCGGCAGGGTCCCCTCCTCCGCGTCGGCCCCCGCCGGCTGCAGCCTGGTCGTCTCGTCCTCCTCCCGGATCAGCTCGAGAGACACGAGCGACGCGCGGCGGCCGTTCTCGGGGTGCTCGGCATTCTCGGGGTGCAGCAGTGGGTTCATCATGTCCTTCATCTCGGTGCCCTCCGGGTGGCCGTGGTTCCGGGCGTCGCCGTTGGCCGTGCGGATGCGCGCGGGCTTGCCGCCGCTGCCGTTGTCGGCCTGCTTGGCCTTGCGGCGGAGCACAGCGTAAAGCACGAGCACCACCATGGCCAGGACGATGCAGCCCAGGATGACGTACGTGATGGTGGACTTCTGCAGGTCGGCCTCCGGGTCCGAGACCTCTCCCCCAGCCGCATTGACGCGCTGCACGGCCAGCTCCTCGTTGTGCTTGGCGTCGTCGGTGCCGGCCGCTACCGTCTCAGCGTCCGCGTCAGGCGTCTCGTTGTCGACGGCATCCGCGGGAGACTCGGGCACCGCGGCGGGGACCGCCTCGACGCCCGCCACGGACTTGGGGGCGTCGACAGTCTCCAGCACGGGCTCACGCTCGCTCTCAGGTGCCACGGCGGGTGGTGCCGAGGACGGGACCTCAGCCGCGTGCTCCTCAGGTACCATAGCGACGTCTTCGTCACCTTCCGCACCGACACCGACGATGTTCTTGGCCACCTCGGGGACAATCTCTTCCTCTACGGCGGGCTTTGGAGGGGTGGTGGTCTCCTCCGCGGGTGACGGAGGAACTTCGGGAACCACGTGGACGGAGTCTGCGCCAGTGTCGAGCTCGTTTTCTGTCGGTGGAGGAGCGCTGGGGCTCTCCGGTTCAGTTACGACGCCCGCAAGCTCAACGCCAGGGTGCTCTTCGGTGTGATCGCCTCCTGCAAGTTCTCCCTCGCCGTGTTCACCGTGTTCACCGTGCTCGCCGTGCTCGCCGTGCTCGCCGTGCTCGCCGTGCTCGCCGTGCTCGCCGTGCTCCGCCTCGGTCTGCTCATCTCCACCCAGTGCCCGGCCGTGGGCTGATCTATCACCGTCCACCAGAAGCGGGTGAAGTTCTCCCGCGGCGACGGTGGTGGCGGAGGGTGTCTCCGTGGTCTCTATGTCCTCGGCAGGCACAGAAGTGTCCGCCGTATCCGCGGTGTCCTTGTGGCCAATGTCGTCGTGGTCCGGGGTGACCTCGGTGGGCGGTTGTTCCGTGCTCTCGTCGACGAGCGTTGCTCCAGCCACGTGTTCCACACCGGGCTCGATGTCATCCTCATCGTGCTCGATGTTTTCCTGCCCGCTGGGCACAGCGGCCGCTGGTACCTCGGTGGCCGCGGCCTCGGTGACGTGATCCGTGCTGGGCGCCGCCGTCGGCTGGTCGGTGGCCAGCGCCACGGGCGGCGCGGCGGTGGACGCCTCCGCCTCCTGCTTGACCTCCCCCTCGCCCTGCCCGTCCGCCTCCGGCATGGACTTACCCATGGCGATGGTATCAGCGTTCCTCATAAACGTCTCGGCATCCTTCTCGGTGGAGTTCTCGTCCAATCCGCCGTTCGCGTTCTCATCGGCCTCCTCCCCATCCGAGTTCCCGTCCTCGTCAGAGCTAGCGTCCACCACATCGCTGTCCATCGTCTCAACCCCTCCGTCCTCCTCCTCCGTGGGGGCCTCGACGGTCTCCGGGGCCTCGGCCTCCGAGTTGGTGACGTGCTCGGCGTGCTCGGCGGCGGCGGTGGTGGCCTCCGCGTCCTCCTGGCCGGGGTGCGCCGTGGTCTGGTCGTAAGGCTGGTCCGCCTGGTCAGCCTGGAAGTAGTTGATGTCGTTGTGGCTGACGACGCGCGGTGGGTGCATGGCTGCGTCCAGCGTGTGCACCTTGAGCTTCATGGGCATGGCGGAGGACTGCAGACCCACGCCGTTCTCGTGAGTGTAGTGCTCGTACGAGGCGGGCGGGTTCAGGTCCTCCAGCGAGTCGAGGAGAGAGTCGTCGAACGCAGTGTCCAGGCCGTTGGTGGAGGCCGAGGACGCGCCAGCCGCGTCGCCGTCTTCGTCATCCTCGTCGTCGTCGTCTGACGACTCGTCCGACGAGCTGCTGGACTCGGACGTGTCCGTCGTGCTGTTGGACTCCTCGGCGCGGCACAGCGCCATCTCGTCCACCTTGTTCCAGGACTTGCCGCGGTACTGGGGCGGCTCCGCACACACCACGGGACGCTCCATGGCCACGGGGCGCCGCGACAGCCAACCCTGGAGCAGAGGAAGAGCTTTGTACATCCACGGCACGACACGGGAAAGAAATCGCTCAGCAGGAATGAAATGTGAAAAATTAGGTCTACGGCTAAAAACTTAACACAGCGGAGAAATAATTAGCAGGGTAGCTAGAAAATAAGCAGGGTTGCTTAAAAATTAGCTGCGTCTGAACAGCTAAAAAATTAGTACACCTGCAAATCAAACGCGAATATTTTTTTTCGTGAACTTTTTTCCCACCCGAAGAAAGATTACTGTAATTAAAAGTCACACAGTAGTAGTTAGGTTTTGACTTCAAGTTCGCACACTTACCCCTTTAAGCGTCTAGTTATGAGATTCCCAAGAAAATCCACACTGCATTCACGTTTACGGGAGGGTGTGCGAATACAAATGCTCACCACTACACGTGTGCGACCACGACATGAGCGTGCCAGGGGGCTGGGTCTCACCTGCATGCCGATGAGCGAGCAGGTGCACCTGACGGGGTTGTCGCTGAGCTCGAGCTTGGTGAGGTTGCGGAAGGAGGAGAGCACGGCGGTCGGCACGTCGCGCATCTGGTTGCCGCTCAGGTCGAGGTGGTGCAGGCCGCGCGGCAGAACCCCGCGCTCCACCGTGTGCAGGTTGTTGTTGTCCAGGTACAGGCGGCGCAGGCCGGTCAGCACGCCCAGGACGCCGTCGGGGATGGCGTCGAGCTCGCAGGCCGACAGGTCCAGCTCGGCGACAGTGGAGCGCGCGCTGAGCAGCGGGCGGTTCTTCTCCAGGCGCAGCGGGTTGCCGCGCAGCGAGAGGGACGTCAGGTTGCGCATGCCGTCCAGCGAGCCGCGCGGCACCTCCATGATGTCGCAGTGGCTCAGGTCCAGCGACAGCAGGGACTTGGAGGAGAGCAGCGGCACGTCCCGCTCCAGCGCGATGGGGTTGCCGGCCAGCACGAGCCGCTGCAGCGCGGGCATGCGCAGGAACACCTTGTAGTTGAAGCGAACGAGCTGGTTGTGGGACAGGTCCAGCGTCTGGAGGCTGTGCAGGCCGTGGAAGCCGCTCGGGATCACCTCGATGAGGCTGCGGTTGGTGACGGCCAGCTGCAGCACCTGCGGGCCGAGCCGGGGGTCAGGGTTATCCGTGATGCGACGCAACTAAAACTAGATGTTTGACTTTGAATGTCGCTCACCTGCAGGTGGGTGAAATATTTTTTCCCACACTTGAAAGCGTGACAAATTTTTCACACAGTTAAGGTGAACGCGAGGGGGAAACAACTCTGCAATAATTGTTTGTACACCTCTTCAGATATATCAGGGGAAAAAAGGGGGAAAATTCATAATGGCTCATTAAAAAAAAAATACCACAAAAAAAAATAAAGAAAAAATTGGAAAAAAATAATGAAAATTCAGGAAAAATTCTCAAACTTTGAGCTCTAAAATTCAGAGTTGTTTTCCCCTCGACCGCACATCTCGCCATCAAGTGGGAGACATTCGTAAATCCCCATGGCTCACCTTGGGGAACACCTCGAAGTGCGTGAGGTGCAGCGCGGAGGAGCGCGCGCCGCGGCCCGCGGGCGGCGGCAGGATGCGCACGTCCTGGGCGTCGCTCTGGCGGTCGGCCCACTCGGGCACGTGCCGGCAGTCTGCGCGCTTCAGCCCCTCGGACAGGAAGCAGCGGCAGGAGGACGGGCACGGCTCCAGGGGCTTGGCCTCCGCCGCCTGCTCCAGCACGGCGAGCACCAGGACGAGCACCGCGGCGGCCAGCAGCAGCGGCCCGCGGGCCGCGCGCGCCGGCGGCAGCAGCATCGCGGGGCGGGAGGGGTTCTTTCTGCAACAAGACCAACAAGGGGATCACATTTAGCGCAAAAAACAAAAAAGAAAAGAAATTAGATGTCTCTGCGGGCGTTGCGCGGGTGTTGCGCCATTTTCATATTAGTGCGGCGTACGGCGCGCTCCCCGCCGCCCGCTCGGGTATCGTGTATCAGGTGTCGCGTAGAGCACCGTGCATGGGGCAATAGGGACTTATAGGTGCCCCGCTCCGCTCCGCTTCGGGCCGGGCAGGGCAGGGCAAGGCAGGGCCGCACGCCGTAAAGGAAAGGTAAAGCACGAGTAGTTTCACATACGCATGCCCGGCCCTTATACCACTTCATTAGAGGCGCCGCGCGGGGAGGCCGACGTGAGCCAGGAGCGACGCGCAGCAAAGGAAAAGAGACGATACCACGGGGCAGCCCACCTCCCACAATCAAGGTGCGCCCAGCGTTCCAATCACTTTCCAATCACTATCAAGTCACATAAATTTGAGACAAAAATCCATTTAGGCTACTTAAAATCGAAAAATATCAAATTGACGCACAAAAATTAAGGGTCCCCTTCAAAGTTGGATCAAATTTTCCTCCCAGCGGAGCGGAGCGGTGGAGAGCGGGGTGGGGCGGGGCGGGGCGCCTGTGGACTGCGAGGTAGGCAGCCCGGGTCTGCACGCGGGCGAGTCGGGCGGCCCACCTCCGTTTGGCAGGCGGCGGGAGGCAGAGGCAGGCGCCCGCATGGCATATGGCAATGTCCTGCGGTCGTGCCGCGGCGCACGACTCTACTCCGAGCCGCTAGGCCTTGCAGCCCTGCAGCAGGGTGATTCCTCTCACTATTTCCAACCCTCTTTCCTAGTCACACTCACGGGGCTCGGCCATAAGGAGCAAGAGAGAGGACACTACACGACGGCGTTCAGAATCACCTGCTTGCAGACCACCGCAGCACAGCACCAGCCGCACGCGCGCGTCGGGCCAGGCAGGCAGGGGACCTCCCCGTCCGCTTCATCGGAAAGTCAATGGCGTGGACGCGGGCCTGGCCGGGCGGGGCGGGGCGGGGGGTGGGGAGGAGGGAGGGAGGGGGGGACGACGACGATATGGTGACATATTCGGTTTCCTCCAAAACACGAGAATAATCGAGTTGACCGGCTGCGACCGGCTGTCTTGCGAATACGCGCGCCGCCCCGCCCCGTACCCGCATCGGCTCGAGGGGGAGGGGGGGGGGGTCACTACGAAAAATCATTGTACAGCCCGCAAAAAATCATTCAAAAAATTAAAAAAAAAATCAAAAAATCAAAATAAAATCAAGTAGAAAGTTGCATAAAAATCCGAAAAATCGAGAACAAATGAACCCAAAACTGAGAAAAATGGGAACAAAACAAGAAAAAACACATTTTTTGAAAAAAGTAACATATTATTTCTTTTTTATCTCGGGAAAAATCAAAAGAAAAATCAAAATCAAAAATCAAAAAAATCAAAAAAATCAAAAATTAAAAAAATAAAAAATAAAAAAAATCATTGTACAAGTTTTATATGAGTGACCCCCCTCCCCTCCCCCCCTCGCATCGGCTGCACTCTGCGGACCAAGACGCAAGTCGTCGTCGCGTTAGAGATCGATTCCTTAAAAGCGATTCAAGCAGCAACAATAGGCACGAGCAAAATGAAATGGCAAACATCGACAATGAAAATAAAAACAGACAGCCGCTGTGAGTGCAGATAAAAACTCATGGCGTCAATCACATTCCGGGAAATTCGGTAGAGTCGACGGCACGGATCGAAACCCCAAAGCATGCCGGGGCTGGAGCGGACCGTACCTGGACCCTACCTGTGGGGCGGATCGCCCTCGCCCTGCCTTGCAACATCGTGTGCGGCGGCGGGGCGGGGCGGGGCAGGGCGGAGCGGGGAAGGGCGCACGCAGGGAAGGCCGGGCCCTTCCTCTAAATAAAAAAGAAAACCGGAGAGTGAAATGGGCAATA
The DNA here is from genome assembly GCA_029379305.1 of Frankliniella fusca. Lineage (NCBI taxonomy): Eukaryota > Metazoa > Arthropoda > Insecta > Thysanoptera > Thripidae > Frankliniella > Frankliniella fusca. The sequence continues at coordinate 6,145,967 of JAHWGI010001411.1, forward strand.
ACGCCTCCTCCAGTCGTCCGGTGTGGGCCCAGCGGACCACGAGACCGGACAGGGCCACGCAGTTGTTGTGGTGCGTGTCCGCGCGGCCCGCCGGCCGGCCGGCCGTTTGGTGCGCGCCTAATTGGGCAATTAGACTGCTGCTGCGCGAAACGCAGTTGAGCCGAGCTCGGCGGTGGCGTAGCCGAGCGCGAGAGAGACACAGAGAGAAGGCGCTTGATGGAGGTCCAAGTGCGCGAGAGAGACAGGGCGGGGTGAGTATCGGGGGAGCCGTAAGGTATTGGACGCATCTTCGCGCCGGCCTGGACTTCGCGGCGAGCTCGGAGCAGACAGACGGTATCTGCCGAGCGATTCTGAAGATCGCTCTCATACCTCTGTCCACGTCGCACTCATGGAGCGCTACCTTGGCCAGCATAGGGCACCGCCGTAGGTGCAACAAGGATGGAGAGATGAGAGCGATCATCTGAATCAGTCGGGTGGACCGGCGCTGCTGCGCCCCGCCCCGCCAGGATCCCTCCAGCTCCCCCGCGCTCCCCGCGTAGTGGACGCCGCCGCCGCCACCCACATCTCTCCGACCCGACCCCCGTCAACGTTGTCCTTTTTGTTTCCTTTTTTTCATCTATGGTATTTACTGGCGGTCGGACGTCAACTCGCGACGGGAAAGAAAAAAGACCCCCTATTCCGTCTAAACTCCGCTCGGCTCAGTCGCTGACGTACTTTGGTGTTCGCAGATACAGTATTTACGCCTCTGGGCCGACTCAGCGATGGATCACAGCCCGCGCAAAGAGGTGTGACGTGACGTCACAGGTATCTCGTAGTCGAGGAAGAGGGGAAGGGCGCTGGCCCAGGGGCCTCCTGGGCCCTCCCATCCGCCATGCAAAATACGCCTGGATGCCCGTTCCGTCCCGACCGAAAGGGAAACAACTTTAAATTTTGATGTACACGTTTTGTGAATTTTTATGAATTTTCGCGAATTTTTCGTGAGTTTTTGAGATTTTTGTTGTAAATTGAAATTGAATTTTTATGAATTTTTCCTTACTATTTTAGGTATTTTCCTAAATTTTCTTGAATTTTTCCGTAATTTTCCGTAATTTTTCTAAACTTTTTCTGAATTTTCCTGAATTACAAGGTGTGCAAAAATTTCAGAGATGTTTCCCTCTCGGTCCCGGCCCTGGGAGCTTTCTTACTGCACCTTATGAATATGGCAGATCATCTCATGTCATACGGGCCGGGCCGCGGCGCGGTGACCCGCGGGAGTGGGGCCGGGCGGGGCGGGGCGGGGCGGGGCCGGGCGGGGCGGGGCGGGGCGGGGCGGGGCGGGGCGGGGCGGGGCGGGGCGGGGCGGGGCCCACTTAGCGGTCGGCGCCCCGGCGTCCGGCGATGCGCCGTCGCGTCGCAGCGCGGTGATTAGTACAGTCGTACGCAAGGGAACGCGGTAGAGATCTAAAGCGATAGTAAAAAACTGTTTTTTTGAGTAAAAAACTCGGTAAAAAACAGTTTTTTACTTTACGATATTTCGGTTTTTTACTCCAAAAATACCGAAGTGCTGAGTTGAACCCCAATTTTGGGGGTATTTTTGTGACTTAATTTGGCTGAGTTAGAGACTGTGTCCATTTTGACCATTTTGTAATGACTTTTAAAAGTTTTCATTGTCAAAAGGACATACCGGGTGTCCAGGAAAAGACATGAACGGCAGTTGGGTTGCATACGCTACTAGGCGCTGGGAACGGAGTAGACCCGGCGGTGGCGGCGAGGCAGGGGACCCCCCTCCACCGACCGGCCGCTGGAGGGAGCCGTTGCAGGGAGTAGCGCCGCCGAGAGCAGAGGCAGGGCGAGTCGTGGTGGGGGTGAGGGGCACTCCTTGTGATCCCGCGAGCGTCCTACTCACCCCCACGGACGTTTCCCACGAGACCGTGAGCCTCCCCCGCGAGACCGCGAGCCTCCCCCGCGGGAACGCGAGCCTCCCCCGCGAGACCGCGAGTCTCCCCCGCGAGATGAAAAGAGATGAAGAGGTGAAAAAAGAATCGCGTTGTTTAAAACTCCCGCCAGATCCAACGCCCTTATTCCCCCCTCCCCATCCCTCCTCCCTCAAAACTGGTAAACAAATGACTAGCAGACAACTAGCGGAAAAAGTGTGTGTCTCACTCGCACACAGGGGGGAGGGGGGCGGATAAATGCGGTAGTGTCCCAACGACCCGGCTCGCAAGCCCGCGAGTTATGCAATGGGCGCTCGCGGTCTCGCGGGGGAGGCTCGCGGTCTCGCGGGGGAGGCTCGCGGTCTCGTGGGAAACGTCCGTGGGGGTGAGTAGGACGCTCGCGGGATCACAAGGAGTGCCCCTCACCCCCACCACGACTCGCCCTGCCTCTGCTCTCGGCGGCGCTACTCCCTGCAACGGCTCCCTCCAGCGGCCGGTCGGTGGAGGGGGGTCCCCTGCCTCGCCGCCACCGCCGGGTCTACTCCGTTCCAAGCGCCTAGTAGCGTATGCAACCCAACTGCCGTTCATGTCTTTTCCTGGACACCCGGTACATTTATATGAGAGTAAGTTCTAGGTGTTCATACCAACTAAACCAGGTATAAGGATAATGTTTAGCCCCATAGACCCTACTTTGACCTAATGTTTTCTAATAGAAATTGGATTTTTTTTTTTACAAAAAATATCTTAAAAATTTAGTTTGAGCAACTTCCACATCACTAAATCTTTAAATTTTGAGCTCAAAATCAAGTACTAAAAGCACACAACAACATATCAAAAAATTGTGACTGGTATTTTAAATGTAAGGAAAACGTTCCACAAAGCGTTACCCAGAAATCATTTAAACACCTAAACTAGGCATCAGGTAAGGCAAAAGTAATCAAAACCCATGTGATGACAACTGCTCTGACTTTCTATAATTACAACTTGTCTCTTTTAAGTACTATTACCCCTCTCCATCCCCGCGCTCTCGGCAGCGGGAAGTTCAAATGATGAGCCAATAGCGCAAAACAGCCATCGAGCTTTTTAGAGCTTTCGAACAAAAAACTTTTCGCAACAGAACTCATTAATTTGTCAGAGGAGTAACACCAGATCACGTAAAAAAAAAAAAACAATTGAGAGAAAAAAATGAATTTCTATTATTTTTAAGACGAAATAGCAAAAAAACCGTTTTTACCGTTTTTTACCGTTTTTTACCCGGTTTTTTACTGGTTTTTTACTTTTGGTCAAAAGAACCGGTTTTTTTAGATCTCTAGAACGCGGCGCGAGTTTTGTTATTATGTTCAGACTTTGTAGAAATATCGGGAGGGACCTTTCGCGCCGCGCGGCTGTAGCACGAGCTTCGCTGCGGCGGGGTATCCTTTTCACTCGGCACACGCACATTAAATTGCATCTGCGTCACGAGCCCGAGCCAGGCCGACCCGGGCCGACCCGGGCCGACCCGGCCTCCACCGCGAGGCCGCACCGGAGAGAAAATAAAAACAACAAGAGTGTGACGGAGGAGGACACATTTCGGGGAATGAGGAGAGCTATAAAAGCGCGAAAATGCAGTTTTACTCTATCGCCGAGTGCGCCATAACGTCGTTGTGAAGGTTTTCCCCAGCTGGATGTGGGGGCAAGAGACCGTTTCCCCAGCAAGAAAAGAAGTAGCCCGCAGACCAAGCGGAGAAAAACGGGGTGCATCTGCAATAATTGAATACCTGGTGTAACATCCAATAATACCTTCGCATATAGGTACGAGCATGTTGCCTAGTATTGGGAGCGAGGGGAAAACAACTTAGAAATTTTTGTACACCTCGTAAGTCAGGAAAATTCAGAAAAATTCACAAAAAGAAATCACAAAAAAAAAAACACACAAAATGTATACACCAAAATTCAAAGTTGTTTCCCACTCGATAGGGAGTCTCAAAAATGCCGCCCGCGTTACCCTGCGAATCTTCATCATTGCCGCCTTCTCTGGCAACACTGCGCCGCTGAGAGTCAGTGCGAAAAGTTATCTGCCACCAGGAGAGGTCCGGCTTCGGCCCCGGCCGTGGCCCAGCACCGCCCCGCCCAACCCCGCCTTGTCGCGTCGACGCGGAGGCGAGCACGGCGCGGGGCGGGGCGGGGTGGGGCGGGGCGGGGCGGGCGGGGCGAGGCAGCGGGTCACCTCCCTGTTCGCTCAGCTCCGAGGGCGGTTCGCTCGCGCGATATCAGTCCCTAGCCATCTGAAGCGCGACGGGACGGGGCCGGGCCGGCCGCGGCCAGCGTCCCTGCCTCCACCACCGCGATAAAACAAAAGCTAAACCATTTCATTCAATTTGAAAGTCTGCACTGACCCCTTGAGCAGCGATGATGACCCAGATTTCAAAGTCAAGACTGCCGGGCGGCGAGGCGGGGTGCGGGGCGCAGAGTATGGTAGGACGCGGGGACGGGTGCACGGCGCTGAGATGGACTTCCCCGCAGCGGGGCGGGGCGGGGCGGCCTCGGCAGCAGCAGCGACACCCGCTCAGCTCATGATCAGCCTCAGTGTAACCCTAACCCACCCCGCCCCGCCCCGCCCCGCCTGGGAGCTGGCAGCTGGCGCCAGGAGGAGGCAGCCAAGCGCCTCTCCTCTCCTCGCTCTCGACCTGTACGGCTTTTTATTGTTATATTATTTTTTTCTTACAATTTTTTTCCCCGGTGCCGCACGCGCCTTTCTCGCTCTGTGTGACCTCTCCACCCCTCTCTCTCTCTCTCTCTCTCTCTCTCTCTCTCTCTCTCTCTCTCTCTCTCTCTCTCTCTCTCTCTCTCTCTCTCTCTCTCTCTCTCTCTCTCTCTCTCTCTCTCTCTCTCTCTCTCTCTCTCTCTCCCTCAAGCTCACCATTTCTCTCTCTCTTTCTCTCTCCACCACTTTGTGATACCCGTCTGCGCGGCGCGAGGACGACGGCTCAGCTGCTCAGCTCGGCTCGGAGGAGGCGTGCGGTGCGTGCGAGCGCCAGACCACAAAGGCAGTTGGAGTAGGGCGCAGCGCGGGTGACGGGACGGGTGACGGGACGGTGACACCTCACGGACCACCGAGTCGTCGCATCCGGACGCGACTGGGAGGGCACTTAACCCTCTGGAGTAGAACAGTGCGAGGCGAGGACGCGGCACGGAGCTCAGCAGCAGCAGCTCGCAGGCAGAAGTATGGAAGAAGGACAGGGACAGGGGGACGGGGCGGGAGGCTTAGGCTTATACTCGACTAGACTGCTTGAGCTTTCCGGGCCGCTGGCCGCGGATAATGGGACAATATGACTCTGGCGCGGGGAGCTGCGTCCCGCCCCGCTTGCGCCGGCGCATGTCCGATCGGCGCCAAGTGTATCAGCACGGCCATCGGACAGGCGCGGTGCGGTGCGGGGCGGGGCGGGGCGGGGCGGGGTCGCGACTGTCACGTGATCCCCACTGGGATGCGCGCGGTGGAGCTCAAGAAGCGCATCGGGAGCCCAACAGGCAGCACGATTCCGCCCTCCCAAAAGCTGTCGTGTCTCTCGAGTGTTATTTAACCAACATTAGACGTAGACGCTGCGCTGGAAATAGATGTCTGCGCCATCTTTCAAACCGCAGCTTAAAAAGTTGCGCGCGCGCGTGACAAATTCCCGCATCAAGCGAAATAAAATGTGTGTTTGTGTTTCTGCTCGCTCACAGGGGCAATAACTTATCGTTTCACGCGGAGTCTGCCAAGCTGTCTCTCGGCGACAGAGCGCGAAGTGGAGCGGCGCAGCGCGGCGGGCCCGGCGAACTTTCTAGCGGGAGACTTGATGATCGGAAATGCATTTCGCTCCGCGTGCGTCCCCGCCTTGCCCCGTCAGCCGGCTTTGATTTCGGCCGTAAATGAAACCAGTTATGATTTGATGCAGCGCAGAGGCTGTGGTGAGCGAGCAAGTCTGCAGCGAAACGCGCGTGTGTTTGTGCGTGTGTGAATGTGAATGGCCGCTCGCAGCCGTTACACCGAAATCTGGCGCTGCGCATTTTAACAGCCGGAAGTAAACTGCAAGGGCTTAATTCAGTTCACCGAATGCACCGGCGCGCGTCGACCGCGGAGACTGACCGGCCCGGACCGGCCCCAAGGACCAACACACGCTGTCCGCATTATTTTGCAAATTATTTATCGGGTTTAGACAATTGGGAAACCAGCACCAAAAAAATACGGCGATCATACCGTCACCACCGCCACTACCGTCGTCATCGTGATCGACATGTTATAAGGTTTCGATCTCGCGCCGATCGACGGCACCTGTGCGACCACAGCGAGCGGCCGGGGCTGGCAGAGCACTGTAACGCGAGCTGCGCTGCCCCCCCCCCCCCCCTCCCCGCCACCTCGTCCACCGAGGCACGATAGACCACACCATCATCTCGAGGTGGAGGTGATGTAGAAAACAATTCTGCTCGCGGAACCGTTGTGCCATGCTCATGCTGATAGAATTTTTTTTGACAGAATATGGCAGTTTTTCGGCATGAGAAAGGTGTCAGCTCGGGCGTCAGGTTCTTTTGAAGGGGGAACAACTCTGAATTTTTTTTTCACCTCGTAGCTCAGGAAAATTCCGCAAAAATCAGCGAAATTCTGAAAAATTAAAAAAAAAGAATACAAACATTCAGGAAAATTCAGGAAAAATTCAGGAAAATTCACAAAAAAGAAGTAAAATTCAAGTTAAAAAGTCCCCAAAATTCAATAAAACTTCTATTAAAATTCATGAAAATTTTAAACATGTGTACATTAAAATTCAGAGTTGTTCCCGCGGTTCTCTTGTTGCAAGTGGAAGAAGTTCGACCGCGGCTTGCTCCGAGAGGCACCCTGCCCCACGCTTCATCCGTTTGGAGCGGCCGGGCTCCTCGCGGGTACGTACGTATGCTGTTCCGGCGGGCGAGATGGGCGAATATCCTCAGTGAAATGGTTTTCTGAATGAAAGAGCTTAACAAACAGGGCGTATCAAAGCGAATGCAATCAAAAACCATGTAATCGTAGGGCATCTTGGCATCTGTGACCGAGAGAAGTGCGAGTGGGAGGGGGGGGGTGGGGGGTGGAGGGCGCAGGCGTCACGGGGAGCGGTTTGTCATCGTTCTACAAACACGGGCGGTGACGCGTGCCGGTCGTCCCGGGCGCGGCGCGTGCGTAACGCGTCCCCCCCCCCCCCTCCTCCTCATCCGCCGGTAAATTGTTCTGCTCCTCCTCCTCCTCGCGATCAGCGGGCGGCGTCCAAATATACCTCGCGGCGCCCGCCCCTCGGCCCGCCCCGTCCCGTCCCGTTCGCTTGTACAAATTATTTATATCGCATATATTCTGATTCAACAATGACATTCCACTGAAGCGGGGAACAAAACGCGGCGACCTACCACCTCCGCCAGTGTGCCCCGCGAGTCCTGCTGATCTACAAAGTGCTGAAAACTTGCCAAATTATCGTCCTGCTTTGCTCCCCGCGGCCGGCCGGCCTGGCCGGCCCGGCTGTGTGTGGAGGTGTGAGTGAGTAAATGAATGTGTGTGCGTGAGAGCAGAGGGGCTAATGTAGTCGTCTGCCAGCCAGGCGTCCCCTGCGCTGTGTGCGTGAGTCAGACACGCGCCCCGCCCCGCCCCGGCACGTGCCTGCGCCGCTACCCGCTGGGGAGGGTCCACGCCATGCCATTCATGGACTGTCTGCACCTTGGCCCGCCACGCCCCGCACCGCCCACAGCCCGCCGTGCTGCGTCCATCCGATCTCCTTTGAGGGACGCCCTCTATCAGTCCATAATGCCCGCCCGTAGGCGCCCCGCCCGTCCCACCCCGCCCCGCCCCGCCCCGCCGGATCCGCGTGGACGATCAGAGCGATCAGAGCCGTAGGCGCTAAAAGTGACTCGCGAGCGCGACAGGAACACTTCCGGGGAGAGAGGACAGGCGACGAGGGGGAAACAACTCTGAATTTTGGTGTACATATTTTGTGATTTTTTGTGAATTTTTATAGACTTTCTGTGAGTTTTCACTTGAATTTTCCCTAATATGTTGAGAATTTTTCTGGATTTTTCCTGAATTTTGCTGAAGTTTTTGTGAATTTTTCTAAATTGTTCTGAATATTTGCTGAATTACGAGGTGTACCAAAACTTTAGAGTTTGTTTCCCTCTCGACAGATGACGCGAGGAACACTTGTGAGGGGAACAAGCCTTTTGAAACCAAAAGGGTGGGCTTAAAAACAGTGATGGAAGACGTGGCGGGGCGGGTGGGCAATTCACTCTATTCGGAGTGAAGCGCAGGTGCCCCCCAGTCCCAGTCGCCCCGCCGCACTCCTCTGGGTGATCCTCCCTGGTAGCGCTGCCCTGCCCTGCCCTGCCCTGCCCTGCCCTGCCCTGCCCTGCCCTGCCCTGCCCTGCCCTGCCCTGCCCTGCCCTGCCCTGCCCTGCCGGCGGCCGCAGCCTCGCGGCGCTGATAGGGCCGATAGGATGGACCACTTCCGATGCGGTGACGGCCAGCTTCCGTCCGACTGCCGCTGGGCTATTGGGCTGGGTCTGTGGGCCCCGCTGCAAACGCAGGCACGGGCACGGGCGACGTCTTGGACGAGCTCGTGTAGCGCCTTCCGGTCCCTGTCCTGTCCTGCCCTCTGTTCGGCGCGGTCCTCGGGGCGCGACTGGGGTCGCGGCGTGGGGAAAACAACTCTGAGGAGTACACCTCGTAATTCAGGAAAATTAAGGAAAATTCACAAAAATTTAGGTAACATTCAAGTGAAAATTGACAAAAGTTCTACAAAAATTCACAAAAAATTACAAAATGCGTCCATCAAAATTCAGAGTTGTTCCCCCCTCTGGTCGTGGTCTTCGCTCCCCGCCCGGGCCGGGCCTACCTCGCGGGTCGCGGGGAAGACCAGCTTCAGGTGAGGCCGGATGCCATGGGCTGCTTTATGCACCTCTCCGGCTGCCAGGTTTGCCGCGAAAGACGTCGATGTCTGAGAATCGGCAGGGGCAGGGAAGCAGAGATGTGCTACAGGAAAAAAGCAAAAGGTTTACGTTCGGTGAGTCTTTTCACCCACAGCCACCCCGCCCCGCCCGACCAAGGACGTCTTCCGCTGGGCGGCAGCGGAAACGGTTCCGTCGAACGAACTAACGCACCTCAGCTCACCACCACCATCGCATCGGCGGCGCCAGGCCACTTCTCGTCTTGCCTCGCCTCGCCTCGCCTCGCATACCCATTTCTACTGCTTGACTTGTAAATACAACGCGGCGGCTCGGCGCGTTGAGCGGGGCTGGGCGCTGCGGGGCGGGGCGGGGCGGGGCGGGGCGGGGCGGGGCGGGGCGGGGCGGGGCGGGGCGGGGCGGGGCGGGGCGGGGCGGGGCGGGGCGGGGCGGGGCGGGGCGGGGCGGGGCGGGGCGGGGCGGGGCGGGGCGGGGCTCTCGCGACCGAGCGGCGGCGCTGACGCACTGCTGTCCAACAGCCCGGGGGACCCAGGGACCGCGGGGACCTCTATAGACGACCCGGCCACCCCGCCGTCCCCTCCCCCGCCCCGCCACCCACCACCGGCCACGCGCCCGATCACCGTGTGCGTATGGTCCCGCCTCACTCGCTCTAACTGTCCCGCCCACACCACACCCCTCGCTCCCCCCGCTGCCCAAACATGATCTGGTTCCTAGAAGTTCGAAGGACGCTACGGCAGCGGCGGCGCCGACCCGCGCTCGTCATGACCCCCGCGATCCGCCACACAGCAGTTCGCGCCCACGTCCTTGGCCTCCTGCGCAAGCTTCCACAGAAAAAAGGGTCTGTTTCCGTCGATTAGAATAGAATGGTGCTGTGGTGGTGAGCCGCGCTATATTTAAATTAAAATTAAATTCTAAATGTAAATACTCAATGCAATTAAAATGCGCCAAGGAAGGCGCGGACGGGAAGCTGACGTTAGGCGTGACAGTTGGGATGTGGCTCTGTAATCCAAGTAAGCCAACTTAACGTAATTGAACGAATGAAAATGCGCCTCTGATAAATAGATTGAACGCTCCACAGACCGAGGTGGACGCGACGCACTTTTATCCCATAGCTTTACACACTGTTTTAAACGTGCGTCTACCAGGTCCGGTTGTTGGGCCGAACCTGCTGTCACGGTTGGGCTATTGGTCACCAACTGTTCGCCTGTCAGGGAGGAGTGAATAGGATGAGGGGAGCCGTGGCCGTCTGGGAGGCCTGGGCGCCGTGCCCCGCCCCCTCACCCCACCCCGCCCCGCCCCGCCCCGCCCCGCCCCGCCCCGCCCCGCCCCGCCGCGCCCCGCCGGGACACTGTAATTGAGCAGCGTCTACGGGATTATATTCGCCGGCGACTCTTCTTTTGGATGTTGGCCCTGAACGCGCGCGCGCGCGCGTGTATGATACGAGAAGGAGGGGGAGGGGGGGGGGACCCCTCCTCCACGTGAGTACACCGTGAGAAAAATAGAGCTAAAAATACACCAGTAAAATGATAACGAAACACGCCGGCGCCGTAATTTCAGCCATTGACGCGAGCGTTTGTTCGTCCCGTCGCGTCCGGGTTCGACCCCGCAGAACGGGTAACTGGACGCCAGAAGGCAATAACAATGTTTCCGTCCGCCAAACCTGCCTTAATTTTTTTATTATTTGCCTTTTTCTCTCCCCCCAATTGTACGAATGTTTTTAGGCCTACCAAGTTCTTCCTTACTGCGGGCTCGCGGCTCCGTGGGAGGTGAGGGAGGCGGAGGGGAAGGACAGGGCAGCACAGAGAAACGCGCGCGCACGCACATTCGTTTCCGACACAGTTTTTCAATTTGATGATCGCCCTCGGGCTTCGCGCCAGAGCCGCGGGACATATATGAGTTCGCATGCGGCCACACTGCACTGCGAGACACGCAGCGGACCGCTCGGCTCGGCTCGGCTCGGTTCGCATTGCTCGGCTCGGCTCGGCTCGGCTCGGCTCGACTCGGCCGCTATATGTCATTCGGTCCTAAACGCCCCGCGCTGAAATGGAGGCGCGGAGCAGCGCAGCGCGGCGCCACGACGCGTTTCAGTTAATTTGTTTCATACCAGACGACGCGGCGTGGCGGCGCGCGGGTCGCACGCCACGCTCCGCCACCCCGTCAAGTCACGCATTCGCGCGCCTCGACCTGCGGACGGCGCACGCGTGCCGGCGGGAGGTAACACCTGGCACGGCAGGGCACGGCACAGCACTGCCGCGGGGCAGAGGGGGAGGAGCCCCAGAGCAGCCGTCTGATTCCGAAGATCCGCGCTTTCTTGCCCCCGTCCTTGTCGCACCTAAGGCGGTCCCCTATGTTGAGAATGGCAGGGCCCCATAAGTGCGACAAGGAAAGAGGCGGCGCGATAGAGCGATCTTCTGAATCAGACGGCAGTAAGTTCCCCTGCGGAACAGAGCTGTGTCGCGCGAGGCTGCTCTGCTCTGCATTTCTGTAACCAAAGTGCTGAGCTGAGGAGGGGGAGACAACTCTGAAATGTTTGTACACCTCACGTAATTCCGCGTAATTCAGTAAAATTAAGAGAAATGCAGAAAATTCTGAAAAATTCAAGCAAAAGTTGCAAAAATAACAACCGCAATTCAGAAAAAAGTTAAAAACATTCAGGGAAAAATCATGCAAATATTACAAAAAAAAAAAAAAAAAAAAAAAAAAATATCCAGAAAAATCAGAAAAAAGGATGGAAAATTAAAGCAAAAATTGCAAAAAATTCAACATAATTCAGAAAAAAAATCCCTAATAAAATTCAGAGCTGTTCCCCCATCGTCTTGAACTGAAAGTCTTAACACACCACGCGGGGCTACCCGACAGTCGTCTCCCGTAGCAATATGGCAACGCCGTGGGGGCGCCCTGTGACTCGACATCACGCGGCATCACAGTTAGTTCGCCGAACTCTAGCGGCGTGATTCGCCGAGGGAAAGAAAACATTTCAGCATACGCACTCACACACATGCACACATACACATACACACACGTGCCATATGTGATGTTGATGTTGACATATCGCCGCCGCTCGGAGGCCCCTTGCGGTTTCATGCGGCTTTACACCGGGGGAATTTCCGGTCGTTTGATCTCAGATGAAAGGGTGAGGCGCGGCGTACTGGACCAACTGCGCGGCGCACGCGGCGCTTTACCGAAAAAAAAAATATATATCCTCCTCTCAAAGACAACAGGTGTTTTTATAACCTCCAGGTCAGGTATATAGCGCCTCTTATACTCGAGGAACTCACGACCCAGTCATCCCCTTCCCCACCTCCCTTTTCTATCACTCACACAAACACACAGACACCACAGAATTATCACACACGCACACACTCACATCAATTGGTGAAAGAATCATCACGAGTCGTTTGTGACTGCTTCCCCCTCTCCCTCCCTTTTTCATCCTGCATGTAGAGACAAGCGCCGTAAAGTTTTAATGCCGTGAGACGTCGTGTTTGGGTTGGGGCGCTCCGTAGCGCCCCGCCGCTATCACATAAGCCCGTGAGCCCAGCCCGCCCCGCCCCGCGCTGGACCAGAAGGCTATGTGAGCCGCGCGCGGGTTTTACTTCGCTCCCTCCTTGACCCAGAAGCCGAGCGCGCGCGCCATGGTCGGACAGTCTGTCATGTCTCGTAGAACGCTGCGCGTCAGCTTTGTAACATCAGGTAGGCCTTCGCCTTCCCCTGCCCGCCCGCCCCATCAGCCAAACTGACACACGGTGCCGGACGAGGATACATTTTTCAAGACGGTAAGAAATGGAAAACAAACTCAGGCAGGCAGGTCCTCGTCCTCGTCCTCAGCAGAGTGCGTCTGCGCGCGAAGGACCCGAGCCGCACCCGGCCGCGTGCTGCCGACTTCCTGGCGACTGCATGGACGGACCGTCCCGGGCCGCGCCGGGAGCGGCGCCCTTGACCGTCGCACCTCAGACCGGGTCAGCGCGTGGCGGCCGACTTGGTTGCAGCACCAGAGTTTTCGCGGGAAAAAAATGAAGTGGGAGCCGCGGGCCTAGCAGTAGAAGCAGTTGCAGTGGTCCTCCTCACCTGCGGCTGCAGCGCGCTCCGGAAGCGCCTGCATGCTAGGCAACCGCGTAGCACGGGTGTCGAAGTGTTGCCTACCAGTCAGGCGCTCACGGAAGACACCAGCTGGGATTTATAGCCTTGAGGAGCACTGAGTGAATTCAGATTCATGACAATGTGTCCCAACGGAAGGGCATACGGCACGGCACGGTACGGCACGTCCTGCCGGCGCAATGCGGCACGGCGGTCGCAGGGGCCGCGGGTCCACGCCACGCCACGCCACGTCTTGCTCTTGACCTTGCTCCGTATGTGGAGTCATTACCCACTTGGAGCGCAGGGCAGGCAGGGCAGGCGGTGCACGGCACGGCATGTCGACGGGCTTGTCGACGGCTCGTTTATTTTGGCGACGCTGCTGAAATGGCATTTGCAAATCACTTTGGCGACGTCGTCCGGCGCGGTCCTCTGCTGATCGTCTCTCTCTCTCTCTCTCTCTCTCTCTCTCTCTCTCTCTCTCTCTCTCTCTCTCTCTCTCTCTCTCTCTCTCTCTCTCTCTCTCTCTCTCTCTCTCTCTCTCTCGCTCTCTCTCTCTCTCTCTCGCTCTCTCTCTCTCTCCCTCTCTCTCTCTCCCTCTGTCAGCCGCCCCGCTCCGCCCCGCGGACGACACACAAGGGCAATGCTGCTCGCATTATCGCGGAATGGCTCCGCGGGGGCGGGCGACGAGCATGCGGCGGGGCGGGGCGGGGCGGGGCGGGACGGGGTGGGGTAGGGCGGGCAGACGATGCAGGGAGGGCCGCAGTTGTTGTCCTGCCGGGCCGCGGGCCAGGACATCAAAAGGTTTGCAGGCATGCGCTGCAATTTATCTTCCATCCCTCCAGAGTGCAACGTGAATAGGAGTGCGCCCGGCCCGCGCCCGCAGGCCCCACACGAGGAGACGACTGTCACCTGCCCGGCCCGGCCCGGACCGTATAGCTCTCTGCCTGCAGACGGATTCCGAGGAGCGCTCTCCTCGCTCTGTCTCTCTCGCACTCACGGTGCCATCCGAACTGGTGCGAGAGAGACAGAGCGAGGAGAGCGCGCGCTCTTTGGAATCAGACGGCTGACTGATGACGCTCGCCGCCCGGGATGACAGACGCTCGCGTGCCGCACGTCGCCGATGTACTTTGTCCCGGCACGGGCCGGAGGGAGGGGACAAAGCACCTGCAGATGGCCTGGAGTCGCGGAGCCCCGCTAATCAGAGCCGCTAGATGGTCCGCTTATTAGTCACCCGGGGGGCCGGGCCGGGCGGGCGGGCGGGCGCGTCACCTGCACAAACAGCTGGCCGCGGGCAGGGCGGGCAGGGCCGCGCAGCCGACCTCTGGCTTTACACAGAGCACCGCTCGCGCTGCGCTGCTCCCGCCCCGACCGGATCTTATCGCTGGCCGCCGCACTATCTGCCGCGGCTAACCCGGGCTTTGTGTGCTCATAGGAGGGAGGGATACACGCTGCCCCCGCAGCGGCGGGCGCCAGGGTCGCCCAGAAAGCAGGCAATAAGTGGCCAAAACCAGGGCGTCGTAACGTAACGAAACGGAATTAAAAACGCCTTAAAACGAAATTTAAACTCCAATTTTCCAAGCGTTTTTGAAATTTTTTCTACGTTTTCTTTCGTAAAACGCTTTCAGAAAGCCCAAAACGCCCTAAAAACGCTTGGAAAATTGGAATTTAATTTTCGTTTTTAGGCGTTTCTAATTCCGTTTCGTTACGTTACGACGCCCTGGCCAAAACTCGGCGTAGCAAAGCGAACTGCATCTGCGCCAGCTTACTAGACAGCTGTGCTGATTTGGTGCCGATAAATTTTTCTGAATTTTCATCAAACTGTTGGAACTTTTGCTTGAATTTCATCAATTTTTTGTGATTTTTTTGTGAAGTTTTCTAATGTTTCTCTGAATTTTTCTGATTTTTGGGGGTTATTTTAAAATTTCTCTAAATTACGAGATGTACTAAAAATTCAGAGTTGTTTCCCACTCGTGTGGTGCCCAAGTGGGCAGTCGCAAATGCCACCCGCTCTGCTCCACTGAGTTTTGTCGACTTACTCCAACTTTTCTGACAATAAGCAGACTGGCGGGTGCTGGATATCCTCGCACCGTCCCGCCGAAATGACGCGATTTAAACAGGCCTCTTGCGGTCTGGTCTCAGCGGGCGGGGCGGGCCTCGGTGCTGCCTGCTCTTCGCGGCTCATCATCTGCTGAAGTTCTCACTTTCCGCGGCGCTGGGTTCGTGCCGTGCACGCGGGTGAAGGGGAGGGGAGTGGTGTGGTGCAGGGGGCGGTGCAGGAGAGAAGTTAAACCGCGAAAGTCGTCAATGCGGGGGCAATCATTACACCGCCGTTAAGGCGCTGCCGACGGGAGGCGACCCGCGACCCGCGACGCTCCTCCTGCCTGAAGCCTGCGAGGCGATGGATTGATGATGCTGCTGCACCTGTCGATGCCACTCCGGCATACAGCGGGTCACGGCGGCTGTCCCAGCCCCAGTCCGGCCGGTCCGGGCCCGGCGCGGCCTAAAAGTAAGTAAATGCCTTCTCGCACCACACTATTCCAGACTGCGTCAGTTAGCGTCGGGGTTCGGGTCAAGGGCTCCCCCCCCCCCCTCTCCCCCATTCCGCTTATGCCCAACAGCGGCGCGGACGTAGACCTGTAGTTTGATTACGGAAGCCAGAAGTTTACGGGAACAACTCCTGTGCGCAGGTGCGGGCGGTGAACGAGATGGGAGAGGAGGGGAATTACCGGGGGGAGGGGGGAGGAGGTAGAAGTTCAATACAACGAGTCCGACAGACCCCGCAGGGATCTAAAGAAAAAGAGAAGAGAAAAGCTTTACCGTGAAAAATAAGAATGTAAAGAGTAAAAATGCAGCAGGAGAACAGTAAGAAAGGCGGAGTTGGAACAAAGGGAAAAAACATAACTCTGAAATTATTGTACACCCCAAAAGTCAGACAAATTCAGAAAAATTCGGGAAAATTTTAGAAACAATCAAAAAAATTTAGAAAAATCAGAAAAATTCACAAAATCTGTACACCAAAATTCAGAGCTGTTTCCCTACTGGATTGGGGGCGGGGGGCGGCTTCGGCTGCTGCTGGAGCGCAGCGCCTCTAGGTCGGGTCTGGAGCGGAGCACCCGTAGGCTGAGGCCCGGCTCAAGGAGATCATCTGGAGGAGTCTGGCGGGGTGGTGAGTGCGGACAGAGCCATCGCGCGCGCCCGATCGCTTTCCAATATGGCTCCGGAGCATGATGGGTGGGGTGGGGTGGGGTGGGGTGGGCTGTGTCTGGGGGTGGCGTGGCGGGTTCAGGCGCCGCGCCGCACCCCGCCAATCTTCGTCAACGACCGATCCAGACGTCGGCAACGACGCGACGCCGAAGAATGTGGACAGTTGGTTGACAAATAATTGAACCTTTCGAAGCAGGGGCAACAACTTCTGGGCCCGGCCGGGGCGAGGTGGGATGGGTTGGGGGCAGCAAGTTGTAGGTCACGTTGCGTGGTGTGGTGGGGCGGGGCGGGGCGGGGCGAGAGGGGGGGGGGCGGTCCGCACTGGACCACGCCGGACCTGAGCTGTGGTGCAAAGGTGCATCGTGTAGCGGGGTGGCGGGGCGGAGCGACCACCCGTGCGCCAAAGCCGCAGACAGACAGGTCCATGTGCTTCGCGTTGCCGCGCCACGCCGCGCCACGCCACGCCACGCCGCGCCACAATATGTGGCCATTACGGGACGGAGGAGGATGGCGAAGGGGCGGGGCGGGGCCGCGATATCATTTCCAAGGAAGGCCGGGCCGACCTGCGGAGAGCGTGGAGGGGAAGAGGACCAGCAAAGGCTCGAGCTAAAATACAAACGGGGACACAAAACAAGAAAAAAGAAGATGAAAAAAAAACGTACTGAAGAGATAGAAATAGTATAAGATGGCGGAGAGAGGGCGTTTGGAGAGCAGAGTCGTAAAGACCCGCGTTGCACTCTAAGCAACTGGGGCGGGCTGGGGCAGGGCAGGGCAGGGCGGCGCTTTGTCTCTCGGGGTGGGGTCGTTGGTCGGCAGGAGGGGCAGGGACAGAGCAGCAGCGTGTACAGACCAGGCGTACAGACCAGGCGCACAGCCACGCACAGCACAGGCTATGGGCGCCACGGGCCGGGCGCCACCGTCGCTCGATCGCAGCGACACTCATGGCATGCATAAAGATGTCTGGGAAGCGGCCGGGGGGGGGGGGGGTACCAGTGGCAGCACCTCGGCCTGTCCAGTCCCGAGCGCGAGATAGTTGTTGAGGGAAGCGGAGCGACGAAAAAGAACCGCCGGGCGGGGTGGGGTTGGGGGGGGGGGGAGGGTGGTGCGAGAGGCGGACTTGGGGTGGGCTGGGGCTGAGTTGAGCCGATACAGCGCAGCTGCTGTCGTCTGCTTCCTATATACCGTTTGGGACCCCGTCATGCTTTTAAAACTTGGGCACGAGAACAAGAAAGAATAAGACGGGGTAGATGGAGTGGTAGGGGTAGGGGAAGCAGACGGCGAGGGGAGCTGGTCCCGCGCCGCCCTGTACCCGCCCTGACCTGCCGCAAGGACTGCCGAGTGAGGTCTGCCCGGGGCCAGCGGGGGTGGCATCTGCTCTCCCACCGCCGCGCCGCGCCACCCACCACCGACCGGCAGTGGGGTGGGCAGGGCAGGGCGCGGGGCGCGCGGGGCGCGGACAACCGATTCAGAACGACGTTCAGCGGCTGTTTCCTCTCACATTTTGTAGCACTCGTAGGGAATGGGGCACGGTGATAAGGGCGAGAGCGAGAGCGAGAGAGAGAGAGAGCGAGAGAGAGAGAGAGAGAGAGAGAGAGAGAGAGAGAGAGAGAGAGAGATTGAGAGAGAGAGAGAAGGAGAGAGAGAGAGATATATACTTTCTGGGATTTTGGGGCTACTTTAAACATTGTCGCCGAAAATGAGCTCAGCGCTCAGCAGGGGGAGCGGGGACGACGCGCTGCAGCCTGCGGCCTGCAGGGCGATTCCAAACAACACTGGTTTAATCTCTCTGTCCTTACAGCACTCATGGGCCATGGCCATAAGGAGCAAGAGAGAGGACGCTACTGAAAGCTGTTGGCTGAATCAGGCTGCTGGGTGGGGCCCTGCCCGCGCGACCCGCCGTCTGCAGCAGTGCGAGTCAGAGGGGCAGCAGCAGGAGCAGAGGGCCACCATCAGGCGGGGGAAATAAACATCTCGTTCAGGATGGGACAGGGAATGGCGGGCGCGCTGTAGACTGATTCGCTCGGTCTCTCTCGCACCTCTACGGTGCACCACGTGAGTGCGAGAGAGACCGGACGAGAAGAGCGCGCTTCTCTGAATCAGTCGGCTGAGGCCGCGCGCGGTGGGGGAGGCCGCACGGCCCGCGGCACGGCGCGCGGCAGGGCAGGGCAGGGCAGGGCAGGGCAGGGCAGGGCAGGGCAGGGCAGGGCAGGGCAGGGCAAGTCCCGGCGGGGCCGGACTGGGCCGGCACATTGGCATGTATATTTAGACCGCGCCGTCATACCGTCACCCAGGACCGCTCCGCCCGGCCCCGCCCGGCCCACCACGCCGCCGCGAGCCCTAAACTGTCACTGCGGTCTTCTCCATTAGTTATCCACCAAGCGGGCGACAGCGCGCGGCGGGGCGCAGGGCGCGGGGCCGGGCAGGGCCGGGCAGAGCCACGGTAAATCACTTCCCGATCACTTTTGTGCCTCCTCCTCTTCAAACTGAGGGAAACCCTGTGGTCGCGCCTCCCGCCCGTGCCGCGCGGGGCGGCGAGGAGAGGAGGAAGGGGCGGGCAGCACCGTCGCCCCGAACATCAACGTCTCGGCCGCTGCGCCCCGCGACGCCCGTCAACGTCAGCCGTGACAACAGAGCCCCGCCCCGCCCCGCCCCGCCCCGCCCCGCCCCGCCCCGCCCCGCCCCGCCTGGCACCACCCCGCCCCAGCCCAGCCCGCCTCAGCCCCTCGCCGCACTGCGCACGCACGCCGCGCGTTGCGTTTCCGCCCATAGAATGCTTTTGTGATCGCGCCGGTGGTGCAGCACGGCCGGGCGGCAGGGCCGGCTTACCTCCAGGTCGCGGTCGGGTGGGGCGGTCGCGTCTACCTACGTCGTCGCTATACGGACGATCACGGGGTGGCTCCGCCTCGCTACCGCCCGCGTCGCTCCGTGAAAGAAGACGGGTTCCGTGCCGGGGGATTAGGTGTGGGCAGCCTCCCCCCCCCCCACATGTCTCTCGGGGCGCTAATGCTGCTGACGAGCAGCCTGCCGGGCCGGGCCGGAACCCACCACCGGGCGGGATCCTAACCGGGTGCGGCACCTCACCTGACCTGACTGGAGAAAGTGAACGCACCGCAGCGCTGCTATTGCTCTGCTGCCGCCCCGTCCCGTCCCGTCCCGTCCGCGACACGACGGGTTCAAGGTCGGCGAGCAATGTGGCTGCAAGCGCTGGCGGCAGCCGCGGCAGCAGGCTGATTCCGAAGATCGCTCTTGTATATCTCCGTTCTTGTCGCACCTATGGCGGTGCCCTATGTTGGGGGTGGTGGTGCCCCATGAGTGCGACAAGGACAGAGGCGCGAGAGCGATCTTCGGAATCAGCCTGCAGCTCAGCCCGGCGGGGCGCGACGAGGCGGGGCGGGGCGGGGCCCAGCGGGGTCACCTCACCTCCCCGTCACACACCGCAGCGACTTATTGCCCCGCCGCCCCATCCTACCCCGCCTAGCTCCACCCCACCCCGTCCTCTCTCATCTCGCGTGATTCCCATCCCATCCACGACTCTAGCATTTTCTCCGTTTGGGCATCCAGTTCTCTGTGACAGGCAGGAGAGGTAGTATACTCCCCGCGGCGTTGCAAGGACACTCGCTTTTTTTATTTTATGGAGCCACCTGTACATTCACTCTCACACATGCGCTCGCGCGCACACATACACACACGAGCGCAGTACTAAAGCCGCGGGGTAAAGAGAGAAAACTAATGTCGCCACTAAAGCTGTAAGCACTCCGTCGACTGTGCTGCAAAAGCTTTCGGTCGTCCCCATGTCGTCCGCCTCCCCCTCCTCCTGCGCGAGCCGATCGTCATGATGAAGAACTTTCGCGCGGCCGCTCTGCCCTGACCTTGCTCCCCGCTGCTGCTGCTGCTGCTGCTGCTTCGACTCTTTGCCCGAGTTTTGTTTGAATGATCGCCGTCGTGCTCTCTGGTATGGCGCCTGTTCCCACCCCCGCCCCGCTTCGCGAGAAAGTCACGCGGGGGCGGAGCGGGGACGGCGCGGGGGTGGTGAGGGGGCGGCGCGGAGAAATGTGTGTTTACACACGCCCGCCAGAGCAACACGCTCAGCCTAGCCTCGCAGCACACCGCGCACCGGCACTTTGCGCCGCCGAGCAGAGCAGCTCCCGCGCCAATAAGAGTCGTCGAGGAGGGGACGGGCGGGGCCGGGCTGGACCACACACACACACGGACACGTGTGGGCCAACAAGCACACGTGTCGCTGTCATCGTCATGAAGACCATGACGTACGAGCCGCAGCACGGCGGGCGGGCGGGAGGGAGGAGGAGATCGCATGACTGGCACACACATACTCACACGCACACATACACACACACACACACACACACACACACACACACACACACACACACACACACACACACACAGGGCTCCGGGCAGCTCCGGGCTGCAGGGCGAGGGTCGGCCCGGGTAGGGCAGCGGGACGAGGTGGGGTCGAGTTCAAGAAGTCCTCTCGGCATAATCGGGCTGTGTTTTCTTTTCTTATCCCGGTCTGCTTTTTTAATGGTCTCTCGCGCTGCCGTCTCTGTATGCGTGTCAGAGGGAGAGAGGGAAAGGAAGAGAGGGAGGGAGAAAGAAATAGAGAGAGAGAGAGAGAGAGAGAGAGAGAGAGAGAGAGAGGAACAGTGAGTGAGTGAGAGAGAGAGAGAGAAAGAGAGAGAAAGAGAGAGAGAGAGAGAGAGAGAGAGAGAGAGAGAGAGAGAGAGAGAGAGAGAGAGAGAGAGAGAGAGTGAGTGGGGGAGAACGAGTAAGAGAGTGTGAGAGATACAGCCTCTCTCTCTCTCTCTCTCTCAGAGGGGAGTCGGGGATGAGGGAAGGGCCCCTCAGCCCACAACGAAAGAAGTAAGCACGGGCGGACCTGTACTTCGTCTCTGACGTGTTTTTTCTGGTGTGAATGTATGCGTGTGAGAGAGGAGTTGGCGTTATTATTTTTAGAAGTGTACGTATGACCGCACGAAGGGAGGAGAGGGCTTACGTGTACATCCGAAGAGGCGGATTGAACAAAACTAATTTTGTCCTAATATTCGATACGGGGTGACACACGCCCAAGGACCACATATCCATCCAAGTGGGAAACAAGTTTGAAATTTTTGTTCACTTCGTAATTCAGAAGACTTCAGAAAATTTTCACAAAATTTAAAAAGAATTGCGAAAAATTCTGGAAAATAATCCAAATTTTAGGTAAAATGCAAGAGAAAATTTAAAAAAATACATTTCAAAAATTCCATTACAAAAAACTTCTCGAAAATTCACACAATTTACACTAATTGTGTACACCAAAATTCGGAGTTGTTTTTCCCTCTTATCCATCCCTCTTACTGTGTACCGCCTTGCGCAACTGCAGCGGGGGCGGGGTGGGGCTGCCTGCCAGCTCGCTCTTGTGAGGCCCCTTGCCAAGAGGTGATAGGCAAGCCGGCGGGCAGCTGTGTACTGCGGCGCAGAACAGTTAGTGACAGGAGTCCCGCCGTTCATCTTCCGTCGCGGCAATCAAACAGTGTAAAAAGCCACATTTTCCTCTGCATACGCGCGAGGGAGGGAGGGAGGGAGAGAGAGAAAGAACGATAGTGGTGGAATGTGGCGATGCATCTTCCCCTTCATCCATCTCTCTCGCGCTCACCGGCGGCGCGCAAGGGCAAGGGGCCCCACCCACCCGGCGGCCCGGAGGTCCCCTCTGCGCCGCCGCGCCGGGCGGTGAAAGGTGCAGTGATTGACACGCGTACAGGGACTATATTTGGAGACATCGAATGGCGCCCCCTTCCCTTCCCTCTCTCTCACACACATACACAATCACTCACACACTCACACAAGACAGGGCGGCCAGGCGCTAAACGGCAAAGGGACGCCGCAGCGTCATGCGAGACTGGGCCAAATCACGGACAATGCACACGGACCGTAAAAAAAGCGCCGGTTACACCGACGGACGGACGGACAGACAGACAGACACATTCAGACAGACGTGGTGCCGTCGTGCGACTTAAGAAAGAAAAACAGGTGCGCGCGGCTCGGCTCTGCCGCCGGCGGGTCCCGGCCCGGCTCAGGCGACGCTTGCTAGATTTAGACATATAATGTAATACGGCGCTGCGGTCACCTGTGAAGTGGGTCAGCTAAGCTCAGCGACGCGACGCCAGCGGCGTGTCTGAGCTAAAGGCGGACAGTCCTGTCCGCTGTCCAGCAGTGCGGACACCGCGCCGCCCTGCCGTGTCCTGTCCTGTCGCCACTTATTTGCTGCTGCCGCTGGGCTGGGCCGTGCTGCTGGCAGGAGGAAGGCGTGGGCCCCCGCGTTGCGGGGCGGGGCGGGGCGGGGTGAGCCCAGCCCCCGTATGGAGCCCGGGAGCGCAGCAGCAGCGCACAGTGGAAGTGTTGGAGGGCACGGCGAGGATAAATCCAATTGCAGACATCGGTGGCGTAACGGCGCGCGCGAGGCGCGAGAGCGCGGCATATCCCCGCTATTATTATCACATCGCCACGCCACGCCACGCCTCGCCACGCCACGCCAGGCCAGGCTTTGCTGGAGACAGACTTGAGGAGGAGGAAGGGGTTTGTGTTGGTGAGACGAGAGGGCTGCGGGTCTGCTCTCCGCATTCACTCAGATGCAGTTCTGGCACTCGCACAGTGCGGCAGCCCGGGACACGCGTACACATATCGTCGAGTATTCCGTTAAAACTAATCTTTCCATGAAAATAATATTCGAAAAATACTACCAGTTTTCGATATTTTCCGAAAATATTAAAAAATCTCTACGCGTCTATACTGCTCCATCCATTCTCCACCATCAACCAGTCCACGGCGGTTCCACATACACCTGGTGTTATAATTTTCTACAGTGTCCATGCCAATTTTTTTACGCTATAAATTATCTTGATAAAATTATTCCATACATTTCGGAATATTTTCCACAACCTCCATTCAAACATATGGAAATACACACCACGTGCACCTGCATTTTTCAGGTATGGCAGTTCATAACGAACAGCATACGGCCGTCGTGAACGGATCACGGAGCGAACCATCCCCTATGTCGCCCCCCCCCCCTCCCCCACCATTCCTTTGAAGGGATCAACGCGGAAGTCGCCTGCTGGAAGATATTCATCATTTCTTGAGATAAGACCCCCGGGGGCGTTGCTCCACCCCGCTCCGTGGGGGGGGGGGGGGGGGGCTAGGATCGACTTGCTCACTGTGGGAAACCATAATGTGAACGCTTATCACCCGGCCACGGCCATGCAGCCCGCGTCCTCGTGCCTCCGGAAGGCCCAGCACTGCCCTCCGCTGCTTCGGCCCTTCTGCTCCCTCCCTTCCCTCCCCCTCTCCTCACTTCCTCCTCCTCCTCCTCCCGGCGACCAGCCCAGCAGAGAGCCCTTCAAAAACCTTAAACCTCTTCATGACGCGCTCTGTGTGTCCTCAAGGATCGCTACTAAACCAATGGTCCTCGGCCGGGGCGGGGCGGGGCGGGGCACAGACGGGTAGTAGCCCAGCATGCATGCCGCGCCACATGGCTCGCCCATAAACTTTATTATTACTCCATTTTTCCTCCTTCTTCTCAACGTCACCCAGTCCTGCCGCCCTCTCCCCCGCACCCGACTTGCTCCACCCGCAAGCAGCCTTAAATAAAGTTGCAGCTATCAATCTTTCATACGCTTCGGGATTTAAGGAGAGAAAGAGTTTATCAACCGCAAAGCGACGGGGTGCAGGGGCAGGGCTAGCAGGCGGTCCAGACCGCCTGAGAGGGAATTTACCCGGGAGGAAGGATCTTCAGTATAAACTATATGGGATATCTGTGTTCAGACTACATTTATGCTGCAAAAAACTATAGTTCAACTGTGGAAAAACTACCAGTTATTTCGGACAACTATAGTTTTGGACAGTTTTGTGCAGTTAAACTGTAGTTTAACTGTAGTTCATGACACCTCAGATCGCGCACTGCATATTTAACTGCAGTTAAAGTGGAGATCCTTCCACCCGGGTATGTGTTCAAATTTTGTATATTTTTGTAATTTTTTGTGAATTTTTATTCACTTTTTCTGAAATGTTTTTACATTTGATTGAATGTTTCTGAATTTTCCTGAATGTTCCTGAATTTCCCTATTTTTTTTTCTGAATTTTGAGGTCCACAAAAATTTTGGAGTTGTTTCCCCCTCGAGACCGGCACAGAGCTCGTGTTCAGGTCCCCGTCATGAGCGCCGTGACGACTCTTCCGCCGCCAGATGTGTCCGGGGATGGCCTGGTCTGGCCTGGCATGGTCGGACTCCGCCCCGCCGCGCCTCTAAAGGTCCTATGCTCCTCTTTGCTCCAACCAGAAGGCCACACTCCACGCCCGGCCCGGGCCGACTGCTGCAGCTGCAACGCGTACGAATTAACGCGGACTGCAGCAGCAGATACACATTTCATCTATATGTGTGTGATCGGGCTGGCGGGCTGGAACTGCAGCAGCAGCAGCAGCATGGTGCAACCGCCCGTAATACCGCTGCCCGGGCCGCTGCAATAGGGCGCGCGCGATATTTACACGGGGGACAATATGGGGTGGGACTCTCTGGCCGTGGAGCCCCGCCACTCCCCGTCGAAAACAATGGCAGTGCTTCCCGCGCCCAGCGCGCGCTCACGTGACCGAAGAGAGACTATCGCCCGAGGCAGAAACAACTTTGAAGTTTGGTGTATACACGTTTCGTGAGTTTTTGTGAATTTTCGTTCATTTTTGTAATTTTTTTTGTAAATTTTTGAGTATCTATATTGAATTTTTGTTATTTAATTCGAGTAATGCTTCAGCTTTACCTACTTTTGGGTGAATTTTAACCAAATTTTAGTATTTTTTGGTGAGTTTTTCTATCTTTTTCCTAAATTGCTGTATTAAAAAAAAAATCCTTTTTTTTCTGAAGTTTCCTCAATAACGAGTTGTCTTCAAAATTTTCAGAGTTGTTTCACCCTCGCTATCGCCCCTCTTCTGTAAACCTTTCGCGCCGAACCACGCGCGATCCGAGCGGGATTTAACCGCGGATTTAACCGTGCACACTTAAATCGCCCCCATGATGGGCGCATCGGATCCCCTCAGGGCGCGTGTGTGGTGGCGGGCTGTGAGGTGCGGGGCGGGAGGCAGGCGGGATTAAAAGTTATCAGTCGCGGGTTACAGACCCTGCTGCGCAGTGCGGATCAGGTACAAGAGGTGCGGGACGCATTCGGGGGGTGGTTGGAGGGGCGCGGCGCGTCTGGAAAGTTTCCCGTAATGCGAGGAATGTCTGAAGGCAAGCAGCGCCGTGCGGCACCTTGTAGAGCGGTAATCGTCTGCTCGCCCGAGTAAGAGCCCTGGGCTGGGGATGTGATGTGATGTGCCCGTTTTGTCCCCAACCATCCGTCCGTCTGCCTATCTGTCTGTCCGTCTGTCTGCCGCCGTCCCGTAGAGATAACCGTCGCGTTGACCGCGCGCCGTGCGTACCCGCGCGCCGTACTTACGAGATGTACCTGTACATCTCCGCCCCGGTGCTGCCCGACCCCGGCCCCGGCCCCGGCCCCGGCCCCGGCCCCGGCCCCGTCGTGTGTGAGTACACCCGGTACACCCGGGTCCGTGTCGCGCACCGATCTCTATCGGGGAGCCCCCTCTTTGGCGGCGGCCCGCGCCACGCCCCGCGCGCCGAGGCGCTAATGGGGAGCGGCGAGAGATGGGGCGTTATTCACCGCGGCTCTCTGGGAGAGCAGAGCGGTGAGAGGCTCCAGTTCCAGGGCCGCGCAGGGCGACAGTTAACCTCCGCTGACCTACCCCACCTGGAGGGAGACCCCAGACGCTCCGGTCCGCTCCGCACCGCCTAGGTCAGATCAGGTCGGTCGGAGTCCTTATTTATCCCGCGGTCCGAGGGGGGTGCAACTCTGAATTATGGTGTACAGATTTTGAGAATCTCTAGTGATTCTTTTGTGAATTTTTCCCAGAATTCTGTAAATTTTAGTGAATTTCTGTAAATTTTCCTGATTTAAAAAAAATCAGAATTTTTCTGAATTGTTTGCAAAAAAAATCTGATTTTTTTCCGGATTTTTGAAAATAATTTCTCTGAAGCTTCCTGAATTACGAGGTGTACAAAAAATTTCAGAGTTGTTACCCCAGCGGGCGGTGGTGCCGTTGCCGTCTCCGACACGACACGACCCGACCCCGGCTCCTGCTCTATCAGCGGGTATGGCGCCAGGGGCGCCAGCTCCCCGACAGAGCAGCGCTGGGCGAGGCTAAGATGGGCTGGGCTGCGCTGGGCCGGGCTGAGCCCGACTAGACGGCTGCCGGCTGCGTGACCGTCACGCGGGAGAACGAGAGATAAGGGCCGGGCCCGGGCCGGGCAATAGAGGTAAGGGAGAGTGGGGCAGTGTGTAACAGGGGCAGTGTGTAACAGAGGTCCGTAATTCAAATATGGCGCGTCCGAAACCGAATCTAAATGTGTATATTATATCTTCTGGTTGACTTAGTTCATTTGCAATCGAGATAGCCATGGTCGAGAAGGTGTCATGGTGGTAAACGGGCGGCAAAGTTAGAATCACCCGGTTTTCAGGTAATTTTCGTACTTTCACGACATAATCTTTTTGGGTTGAGGTCTATTGGTTACAAACTACACCCAAAATATTTTTTTTTCGAAGCATGTAGCTTTACACTTGCAAAATGGTTGTTGCCGCTAACAGAACCTCGAAGTTTCTCGCCCTCCGAGGCCACTTACAAGGCAGTGTACCTTGGGGCACTGTGTAACAGATGGTAACAAAAAACTCTGGGGCAGTTTGTAACAATACGAATGATCTTAGTTGGTTATGTCAGTGACATGCATATGCTCCAACAGTCTCATTAAAGCAGTTTTGTCCGTTTTTAGTTAATATTCACAAAATATACAAAATAATTGTTATGCTTTTCCATTTTTGATTAAAAGCTTACTATTTGCAGGAAAATTCCATTAACACAAAATTAATTTTGTTGAAAAATACTACTAACAAATCAGCAGCTACCAAAGGAAGCAAGCAGAAGCTGTTTCCTCCCTTTCTAGCTGTCTTCTGATCTCAATCATCCCCTTTGTTACACACTGCCCCACTGTCGTTACACACTGCCCCGGGGCGGGGCAGTGTGTAACAAATGCAGACCTTCATTCAACAAGCTCTAGGTCATACACAATGCGCTCAGTAATCCATTCGAGCAACTTCCAGCCTCGGTAAAGGTCCAATCTAACATTTTATCTTTATTTTTCCCAAAATGTCTGCATAGTTTGACTGAAATAACCAAATTCCAAAATCCGTTACACACTGCCCCACTCTCCCTTATGGCGCCCAGGTAGCCGATTACAAACACACACACATGTGCTGCGGGCTCTCGGCCCGTTATAAGCCCACCGTCGTGGCCGTTCTGTACTCTGAGTCCCGAGTGCGAGAAAGCCTTAAGCGATGGTGCTGCCGTCATGTCATCCCTCTCTCCAGCCCCGGCCCCCGGCCCCCGGCCTGGCAGACCAGACCGTCCTAGGAAAGTGCAGCACGTCGCCAATTCAGTTTTATCGGCTGCCAGAGCTCGACAAACTTGTAGCAGTACAGGACGATGATGGCGGGCGAGCAGGACGGAGCAGGGCGATACTGAACCGTGATAGTGGGGACGAGAGGGAGCCGTGCAGCGGAGCTTATGCCAGAAAAGTAGGCAATAAGTAGCCCGAACACGCATCGAAATAAAGATGGCTGAGTCACCTGCGCCTGCCTACTTTGCAGCATGCTCGGGCCCTGTGCTCAGGCGCAGATGCAGCCCGCCCTACTCCGCTGCGTGTGGGCCACTTATTGCCTACTTTTCTGGCCACAGCCGTGCCCGGACGGCGGACGGATCCGCTCCATAGGCTCAGGCGAATTATTCAGAAGAGCGCTCTTCGCCCCGTCTCTCTCGCACTCACGGGCTTCGCCGTATAGGTGCGAGAGAGGCAGCAGAGCGAGGAGAGCGCTCTCCGGAATGAGTCGGCGGCTGCTCCCGGAGCTTGCCAAGGAGGAGGCCACCCCGCACGACGGGCTGCGCCGCTGCCGTCTGATTCCGAAGATCGCTCTCTTGCCTCCGTCCTTGTCGCACCTATGGAGCTGCCCTATGCCGCGTATGGCAAGGCCCTATGAGTGCGACAAGGACTGAGGTGCGAGAACGATCCTTCGGAATCAGACGGCTGCGCGACCACCTGCGGCGCGGTGGTGTGGCGCGCGGCTCATGGCCCTCCTGGCTGTCAGGACGAGTGCGTCAGGCGCAGATGACAAGGTGGATCAGGGGCACGCGAGTGCAGGGACACGGACAGGACAGGGACAGGGCCGACGCGCGGGGGAAAGTGGAGGGGGGGGGGAGAGGCCGGGGAGACGTGATTTCCTGTGGATTATACATGAAGTGAGAAGGAGGTTGAGGGGGGCGGGAAGGAGGCCGGAGGGGTCTCTGCACCTAGAGTGACAACAAACACGCAGGGGGACGCGGTCCGGAGGTGAAGGCGGATTACTATCGGAGATGCGTACGTGGCGCGGCGGGGGGGGGGGGGAGGGGGGGAGATGGGCAATGCTGCCGCCGGGCCTAGGGGACCCCAGACTGCTGCTTATTGGGCGCTTGTCGCGGCGCGCGGCGGGCTCCACGCGGCCCCACCCGGCCCCACCAGGGGCCATCAAAACCAGCCAAGGCTGAGAGATGAAGCATAAGATTATTCACTGAAGATCGCATTAGCTCGGCATTTTTTTCTTCCCCTTTCCCCTTCTCTCCTTTCAAAGAGTCTTTGCTGCTACTTGCTCTCTTGTCTCCTGCTTTGCGTCACGACGGCAGCGACAGCACCAGCACCCGAGTCGGAGTGCTTTTCGCTCAATGAAGTCGTCTCGCTTTTACGTCCAACACCGCTACTAATGCCACCGCGTTGCACTCTTAACTGCGGAGGATAGAGGGGCGGGGGGGGGGGGGGGGCTCTTCACATGTAGTTGTAGAAATAGACGCCATTTCAGGTGCGAGTGTGTGGCCGGCGCGGCGCACACACACACACACACACACACGCGGTTCCCGGGTTCCCGCCGCGGCTCGGCGCGCTGGTCCCGCGGCCTTGTCCGCTCTGCGCTTGGCTGTGCCCGTGCCCCCGGCCCAGCGCCGCCGCGCGAGACTGAGCTTTGAACCCAGCCGAACTGACGGCGGCGCGGCCGTATAGCCCAGCCATCTGATTCCGAAGATCGCTCTCGCGCCTCCGTTCTTGTCGCACTCATGGGGCACCGCCACCCCCAACATAGAGCACCGCCATAGGTGCGACAAGGATGTAGGCATGAAAGCGATCTTCGGAATCTGGCGGCTGGGCGCGCTCTGCGTGGCTGCGTGCGCCCATGAGAGAAGGGCGCGCCGACCCAGGCCCGGCACAGCCACACAATCAGTGCATCTCCTCGGCCATCCTCCCTGGCCCCCTGGCCCTGCCCTGCCCCTGCCCTGCCCTGCCCGACGCGACCCACTTGGACGAGTGATTCATTTGAGATATATGCATTACACGACGAGTCGCCAGTCACCAGCACACCAGCCCGACGAGCAGCGACTGCTCCGGCACTCCGTCAACAAACAGCCAAAAGCAGGCCACTGAGTTTCGGGGGCGGGGCTCGGGGCGGGGCGCACTTAGGGGAGGGACAGCGACAGGGGAGACCGGTCGAACACACGCACGCACTCTCTCTCTCTCTCACACACACACACACACACACAGAGATGTACACACAGTTGCCATTCACCGGGGTGACATGAACGGAAGGGGGTGGGCGCGGCCGGCGGCAAATAAGCCGGCAAAGCCGCGCATGCCATGGCAGACGATGTTGCCCCGAGCTCTTTGGTGCAACTCTTGTGGACACACCACACCACAGCGCGTCTCTATGACGCTATCTCACCGGTCTCTCCCCGCCCCGAGCCCCGCCCGAGGCCCCACCCGTCACTGATAACGCCCGGCCTGGCCTCCACTCCACCCCACGCCCAGCCCGTGACCACTGCCATCGTCTCGGTGCGTCCCGTCCATCGCCAGGCACTGGTCGGGCAGGACAGGATCTCCTCCTGCCCGGCGCCTCGGCAAGCAGTCTGATTCAGATGACTCTTGTCTCCATCCTTGTCGCACCTATGGCGGTGCCCCGTGTCGGGGATGGTGGGGCCCCATGAGTGCGACAAGGACGGAGGCGCGAGAGCGATCTTCGGAATCGGTCGGCCCGGCGCCCACCGATCGAGGCGACGCGATTCTCACGGTGCGAAGTAGACGTCCAGTGTGGACAGCACCCTCCCCCTTCCCTCCCCTCCCTACCCCCGCATCGCACTCACACGCGCTGAGCGCCGGAGAGGAAACGACCTCGTCCACGACGTGCATATCCGATGCTGGCGGGGCGGCGATGGGGTCCACTGCCCCGCCCCGACACGCCCCACCACGCCCCTGTCAACACACGAGGCAGGCCCACCATGGAGGAGGGATTTCGCTCTGGATAACCGTTCGTACGAGTGTGAGCAATGGACTCAAACACCCCGACCAGGAACCCTGGCTAGGCAACCCGGGCGACGAATCCTGCCGAGGGGGAATACAGCTCTGAAATTTTTGTACACCTCGTACTTCAGGAAAATTCAGAGAAATTCAGGAAAAAAGTACACAAAAATTCCAAAAAAAATCAGGAAAATTCACAAATAAATAGGTAAAATTCAAGTAAAAATACACGAAAACTCACAAAAAAAATCACAAAATGCGTACACCAAAATTCAGAGTTGTTTCCCCCTTAATTTCTGCCCAAAACGTTAAAAACAAAAATCCAAAAAGAAATCGGAGAGGAACTCTGGTGATGTGTCGCGGTGTGGATATGACGGTCCTATTCATGCTCCTCGGCACTCGGCACCCGGGGCACGCACCGCGGCGACGCATCGACAGGAGGCAGCCGGGGGTTGGGGCACGCGAGTAGAACTGAATGGAGAGGGTCAGAGCTGAATGAGCAGCGCGGCAGGGCAGGACACCCCGGCCCCGGTGCACAGCGGCCCAGCACGGTGGTGGTGCATCGCTCAGGTTTCGGGATGCGTCGTCTTCAATAAAAACACACACGTGTCGCGTACGCGCGCCTGGCCGCGGAGCCGCGCGCGGAGCTGTCACCTATCCGGTGTGAGAGTGGCTATCTCGGCGGTATCTCTCTTTTTCTCTAGACCCCTCAAGCTCTCTCCCTCTCTCTCTCTCTCTCTCTCTCTCTCTCTCTCTCTCGCTCTCTCTCTCTCGGTCGCTTCCTCCCTCCCTCCCTCTCTCGGCGTGGCGACGCGCAGCGATCGACACCGATAAGCGGCTACCCCCCCCCCCCCCCCCCCACGGGCCCACCCCGCCTGCAGCGGCCCGATATCACACCATAACCACACACACACACACTCACACACACACACATACATACATAGTGGGGCGCAACCCCTGTGGTGCGCCGCGCCGAGCTGCTCACCCCGCCCCGCCCCGACGGTCGTATCACTTGTGTTGGAGAGACGCTTCCAGCTCAGAACGCCTTCCCATTCACTCTATCTCCGACAGCTCAGAGCAAAGTGCCGACGATAAAGAGTGTTGCGCGAAACCTTGTCATACGCGCGGCGCGCGAATCTCATCGCTGAATGGGGTTTAGGTTTTCACCGGACGTTCATAGTATGTGCGGGCATGAGGTCGTCGACAAGCTCACTCGAAGAGGTGCTGTATGCCCAGGCTCAGCACAGGAGCGCCGCGCTGCACTCACCTGTCAGTGAAGTGGACGTGCAACCGGTGGTCCGCGCCGGGGCGGTGCGTCGGCAGGACGCTCGATAGGGGATGCGCCGGGTCGGGCTGCTCTGGCCACTGGCGGCCGCTCCGGGCTCCGGGCTCCGGGTGCTGTCCTGTCACTAGCACGGGAGCTGCTGCATCGCCCTGGGGGAGGGCGCTGCCGGCGCAGCACTGCACATCACGGCGCGGCGCACTGGGGTGCGGCTGGTGCTGGTGGCCGGGGTCGGGGGTCGGGGCGCGCCCATCCGATGACACTACCGCGCGGGATGCCGCCGGTGCGGGTGCGGGGCCGGGGCCGGGCCGGGCAGGGCCGGGCGGGCTGCGCGCCGATAACGACGGTGCACGAGAGCAGCGGGGGCCTGGGGGCTGAGCCTGAGCAGCGCCAAAACAGACCGGTGCGATGTGCTCGCCGCGATGTCCCGAGTCCGACTGAGTTGAGTATAACCTCTTCCCTCCCGGCGGCGCTGCGCTGCGCGGCTGGGCCGGGCCGGGCCGGGCCGGGCTGGGCTGGGCCCGACACTCGGGGTTCCCGGCGCGGCGTGGCGCGGCGCGGAGGGCAGGCCCCCGGCCCGGCCCGGCAGCACCAGCGGGAAGGGGGCTCGGCACGGCCCCCGGGCGGGGGCGGGGGTGCACCCGACCGGTGCAGCGATCTGCAGCCGAGGCCTACCCCCAACCCCACTTCCGAGCACAACCCCCTCCGCTTATACACCCATCACCTCCCCCCTAGGCCGCCCCCGCCCCGCCACCCCCGCTCCAGCAGCCCCCAGGGGCCCCCGCCCGCCCCCGGGCCCAGGCAGGGACGAACATTGCCTGCCCCCCGTGTCCGGCCCCCTCCCTCCGCCCCCGGCCATCACAGCACAATAGTGCACAGCAGCGCATGTACCAATCTCCCTCCCAACCCGCCGTTCCGGGGCTTCACCCCCCACCCCCGCACTGCCCCCGCAGCCGCCCCCACGTTCGAACACCCTGCTGCTGCAGCCGCCCTATCTTCCGCCCCCTGCCTTCCCTCCCCCTGCCTTCCCTACCCCACCCCCCACCCCCGCCCTTGCGTATCCACCCTGCCACGCCCAGGCGCAAGGTGATTTCGCGGAAGGTAGGTCAGTCCGCGTGGGTTGGCGTGGCGTGGCGTTGCAGGGCCGGCAGGGCATGGCAATATATCGACGTTCGCCCCCCGCCACGAGAGGTGTTCGCAGACGCAGCCCTGATTGCAGTTTGCAGGGTGAATGGGTATTCAAACTGGCCCTTTCTCGCTACTCCACAGAGCTCAGCCCAGCACTGATCTTTTCTTTTTCTGGTCGCATCTCTGTCATAATTTTTTTTTCTTGTAACTTTTCCCCCATTCTGAAATATTGGGGTAGTTTCCTCAATCAACGACAGCAGCTGTGGAAGATCGCTGAATCGGACGTTCGACGACTGTAGTATTTACTTTAATTTTTTGCGGACTACAGGGGTTGTTTTGCAGAGTTGCCCCGAGGGTGGGGCGCTGGTATCTCGCTGCTCGCTGCTATTAGAGGTGGCCACCGTGGAGGTGGCGAACACTGTCAGCCCGTGTGACCGCAAGGTGAGCAAGATGGCGCAGAGCAGCGCTGGCCAGCTGGGCCGCGGTCCCGCCAAGCTCCATCGAGGCGTGAGGTGTGCCGATAACATCCACATCCCCTCAGCTCAGCCCCCAGATTCAGAAAATATTTTTGTAGTGCCCCCTCACTCACTCCTAGTGCCCGAGACCCATGCGTGTGACAAGGACGGAGAGACGAAAGCGCTCTTCTGAATCTGCCGGCTGCTCTCCTCATCCCCGTGCCCGCATAATCGCCGGTTCGACGGTTCGACTCCTCGTGCCGCAGCGACCTGCTCTGCCGTCACATTCAGAAGAGCGCTTTCGTATCTCCGTCCTTGTCACACGCATGGGTCTCGGCCACTAGGAGTGAGTGAGAGGGCACTACGAAACGGTCTTGTGAATCTGGGCGGGCTGCATGCGCGCACTGCCGTTTTGGAGACGAGCAGGGCGACAGCCGCCATTACGCGTGTGGCGGCCGTGTTGTGGTACCTATCCTCTCGACTTTTTTACTATTTGGTACCGAGTGTAATGGCGATAATTACTTCCCTTGAGCCGCCTCCCTCGAAATTAGAACGTGTCAAGGACAATTTTTGAGTCCAGGAAGCCGCTCGGGAGCTGACAGAGGGAGAAGGAAAGGAGACAGGGCAGGAGTGCTTGGCGTTCTCCGGGGCGGGGCTCAAGGCTGGCAAGGACACACTCTGCGGCCAGAGACCAAGACGACGCGACACGCAGGAGACTTATTTCTAAGAGCGCTATCCTCGCTCTGTCTCACTCGCACCTGTACGGCATACTCCACGAGTGCGGGAGAGAAAGAGCGAGGAGAGGAGAGCGCTCATCGGAATAAGTCGGCAGGTGAGGTGAGGTGGTTTCATCCGAGCGACACGACACGTACACTTCCCGCTGGTCATTCCCCTTTTCATGCACAGACGACATACGCCAGAACTTGCGCGACTGCGGCCGATCTTGCCAGAAAAGAAGGCAATGAGTAAATAGGCTGGCCGACGCGACGGCGGGGTTCGTCGGAGTCGGCAGTCTCCTTTTCCATTCAAAATCAGACTCGAAATCAAACTTTCAAAAGAGCAAAATGAGATAAGTGCACATCACTCTTTTGGGGTTCATGCTTTTTAGTTAACTTATTCCTTTATGAAATATAAAATACCATAATTATCTCAAGAATAATGCAAATTTGAAGGTGAAAAATGTCACCCCTTACTTGCTAGCAATACATTTGTGTTTCGCCAGAACTATTTGACGTTTTGTCACGTTTCTGCTCGCCTGTCTTCTTGCTCTTCCTCGATGCGCTTCAGTCCTCCATTGGTCGACTGGATGACCAATGAGGCGCCAGTATTGGACCACAGGGTCCAGCGTCGTTTGTTTTGGTGCCAGAGTGCCAGAGTCCTCTCCTCACTGTGCTTTCTCTCCTCTCCTCATCACATCGCCGTCTGCTCAGTGAAATGTCGCTTTTGCCGACTTCGTAGACTGGGACGGATTTTGCCTGATTAACTCTTGGGTTCTCGTACAGTCAGACGCGAGTTAATTCTAGTTTCGGTGTGGTGGTGTGTCAAGAAATATAGCAGTCAAGCTTCACGGAATTTGTTTTGTTATTGTCGTGGTTGCAGGAGTTAACCTCGTTGCTGGTGGGTTTGCTCTAAGGTAAGAAAAATTACACATTTTGCAAACAACTCTTAACTACTTTATCCTCAATGTAATTTACGCCTAGGTAAACCCGACAGCGTATTGTAACCGGTATTTTATGTCTTACTTTCGATGAAATACTTCTGTCTGTTTAGCAATCGGTCAGTCAACTGAGACATTTATCTCGAGAAATCTTCAAAATGAATTCCACTGATGGACACGGAATTGATCAATCTAAGTCTAAGTCAAAGAAATCACTCAGGCTGCAGATGTTTATGCCAGAGAGTTTAGTACCTGTATTCCTTTTTGTTGTGGCAATACCTATTTCAATGTTGATGTGGATTGGTCACTTGGCATTCTCATTTTTGAAAGAAACGTCTCGGCTTGATTGTAAGTGCCATATTTTCCTTTCCAACTTTTTGATTGACATTTAATTTTGCCCTTGACCACTTAACCATAAATTTTATAGCTGACTTGGCCGTTGTTCCGCCTACAAGATGGCTAGCTTCTACACTGATACCTCTAGTAATTGTCCTGCATGCTTTACGGAAGAAGCAAGTTAGTAAGAGTGGAGCAGCTCTAGGTATGTTTTATTTTTCATTTTACTTTCTTTCTTCGTTCTTGTGCATAAAATAAAAACACCTCACCATGCTTGGAAATTTTCAGGATCTATAATTGCATTCATTCTTTCGCTGGCAAGCTATTCATTCCTAGCCTGTCTGATAGCCTTTTTCTTTTCCTCCTCCAAAGCTACTAAATTCAGACAGGAGAAGAAAAAGAAGCTGGAGGAACATTTCAAAGAAGGTTCTACAGTACCTTTATCTCTCTCTCAATCTCTACTCTTGATATTTTTTTTTTTTGTTTGTCGTTCAATATTTTTGTTCACAACCTATTTTCAATTTTTCAAGGTGGTCAAAGGAACTGGGTGCAAGTTTTATGCAATGGAGGGATGGCTGCACAGCTTGCTTTTCTCTACATTCTGGATTTAGGATGTGGTGAACGTCCAATAAACTTTATTGATGATTATCGAGGTTCTTGGCTGAACCTTGGCATCTTAGGTATATATATATATATATATTTTTTTTGTCTGTACCCTGTATGGATATTATATCAAATTTAATCAAGAAATTTAATACTGTTTATAAATGTTTTCAGGTGCTTTTGCTTGCTGTAATGGGGATACATGGGCATCTGAACTAGGTACTGTTGTTGGTAAGGCTGACCCGTATTTGATCACATCTTGGAGAAAAGTTCCTAGAGGTAATGTTATCATATTGATTCAAGTTCCTAGCTATTTATTATTTCTTATTTATGTAATGTATATATTTTTATTTTTTTTAGGAACAAATGGAGGAGTTACCATTGGGGGACTAGTTTTTTCTGCAGCTGGTGGTGCATTAATTGGAGTTTTTCATTACCTAGCCACAGTTATATTTATAGATTCACAGCAGTTACTTATTTCGCCACCTCAGTGGCCTCTTATTCTAGCTGGAGCACTTGCAGGTTTCTTTGGAAGTTTGCTGGATTCTATCCTTGGAGCCACGTTGCAATATTCTGGTAAGCAGCATATCATGTCAAGATCTGTTTCCATTTTTCATCTAATTAATAGAATTATTGTGTTAATTTCATGTAATGTTTGGTCTTATCAGGTGTTGATGAACAAACTGGAGTAGTTGTAGAAAGGAGTGGGAAAGGTATTCGCCATGTAAGTGGTATCCGTTTCCTTGATAATCACTGTGTTAATATAATTTCTTCCATAACTGTTGGTCTCCTCACACCAAAATTAGCTCATGTATTTTGGCCTAGTGGATAAAGATGTTAAGCAAGGACAGCATTCCTGCCAAGAATATTTTTTCACTTGATTTGTTATCTTTTACATAAGGGAGATTCATGACGTTACCACAGCAAATAGAAATGTACTTTAATTGTTTCAATTCATGACTGTCCATAATTTTGAATGATTTTTAATATTTTTTTGTTAATACTGTAATTGAAGAAAACAACTTAATTTTAAGCAATTACTTCAAGAAGACTGTTCACTTCCTTCCTGTTAACCCCAATGTTTGAAACTAGTGCAAGTTTTATGCAGTATTTTACATTCTCTTGAAAGTGTTTAACCATACTTGTATTAATTGAACTGACTATTTTATCATTGGCAGTTGAATTTGTTGT
This sequence comes from Frankliniella fusca, assembly GCA_029379305.1. NCBI lineage: Eukaryota > Metazoa > Arthropoda > Insecta > Thysanoptera > Thripidae > Frankliniella > Frankliniella fusca. Next base: position 6,183,202 of record JAHWGI010001411.1, read on the forward strand.
TATTCCATGTGTTAATTTTTATGAAAATAGACATAATGTGTTTTTATTATCCTTACTAAGGGACCGTACTGTGTTAAGTTTTCTTTATTACCTCTCGACAGACTGATTTATTGAGATTTTTTTTATCTTGAATTAAGAGTGTGCTCATTTTGCCATTAGGGAGCACTAGAGTTTCTCCAAACGAATTCCAATCCTCAAAATGTTATTAACTTTTGCTAATTACATGCAGCACCTGATGTTTCTGCCAATATTTGAAGTTTGAATTTATATCTGGTTTAGTGTCCTCCCTTTTCCAGGCTCATAAAGATTTTATGCTGTTAATGCTTAAGAAATTTTACTGACAGTTTTATCGGATAATTTTTATTTTGAAGAATTTTGGTTGAGATGTGTGTTCCCACCTTTACAATTTGTTAGCAAGCAGAACGATTGTTAATCAGGATCATTGATCTTTTTGACACATATCAACGAGTAATACGAAAAAAATGTAGACACTACAACTGTTTCCTCTGTTCTGTGGCTGTGTGTGGATTTTGTTTTTTTTACTATGAATTTTAGTCTGTAAGCTGGACTGATGCAATCTTTATGTTCTCTCATGTGAAGAACCAGCCAATTATCTTAGACATTAATCTAAGTTTTGAAGGGTGCTGCTCGTAGAAAAATTGAATTAGCAATTCTCAATGTTTCTTGGAAACCTTAATTTTAATTTAGTCACAATTTGTGATTATCTAGTCTAGTCTATAAAGAGGGATTTGGGTTCTGTGAAAGACAAACTTTGCCAGTGGAAATGCTAACAGTACCAGGAAGTCAAAGGTTTTTCTGATTTTGTCATTTTTTGTTTTTTGTTTTGCTTGGTTTCTGTTGTATTGTAATGTGGCTTCATAATAATTTGTTGCATTGTGCCAGTGTAGTACTACATTTTGGTTGTGAACTGTGGTGCACCTTCTTCTTTCGGCATTGTCTGAAAAGCCCTCATGATAGAGAATAAAGAAGACGTTACACAAAAATATTTCTTTTTTCCTATCCTAAGAAACATACTTCATATTGTCAAAATATTTTCTTCTAAACAAAAATTTTAGAAAAAAAGTAACATTTTTAAAATCCTCAGTAATGTCTATCCGTTTAAAGTGAATACATACTGAGAGAAGGCTTAGGGGCTGGGCCTGATAAACGCCTAAACTGAACAGGTCTCTCAAAAAGACCGCCACAGCGTAGCCACGCCAAACCGTATTTGTCATACGTATGAGAACTTTATAACCTCCCTCGCCTCGCACTCTCGTATGCTGAAGTGATGTTACTGATGACAACAAACTTTGTATGTCGTTCTCCTTTTCTGCGGTTATAGTGGAATTTGCGTTTATATTTCTCTGTCATCGCAAATCTAATTACCGAGCGATGCTCTTAGTAACACGAAAGTGCTTTGCGGAATCTTGACGCTTGGGAAACGCTTGAAGAAATATCTTACACTTTGTGTCATTAAGGATGGCTCTTGTGTCATATGTTGATATTTTGGAAGTTGTTGGAGAACTGAAAGATTTCAAAGTCAAACTTGTGGAAGGAGAAGGAATCGCTAATCGAGGTGGCATAAAAAAAATCAATGTTTTGGAGAGGGATGTTGGTGTCAGTGATATAACAGCTTTGTGTGAATCTAACTCAGAGGATCAGCCACCTTACTCTATTTTGATATCTGTAGTAGAGGAACCTCGTCTCTTGCGCTGTGAATGCTCATGTCTTGATGGACAATCGGGGAAGTGTCAACATGTAGTCGCAACAATGATCCACATTCATAGGTGTTGTAAATCTCATTTTCAATGTCAAACGATTCTTAATGGTGATCCACGTATAAATTTTGTTAAACTTACTTGTCTTCTGTCATGCAGGAACAATATTACTCTTGAGGGGCTAAAGGGTTACGAGGAAGTGAGAGAAAGAGAGCCTCAAATGGTTACTTTCTCCTGTAACACTAACAGTAAGTTTATAAATATTTTAAAACACTCAACTTAAATGTTAAAAAGTCAGTATAATTTTGAAATCAGAATACTTCCTACCTCAAAACCTGGACGGCTGAGAACTAATCAAGTTCTAGCTTAAGGTGATGAAACCAGGACCTGCTCACTCTTGTCTTCTTTCGGGGTTTCCGGGTTGTGTTGGTGTCTTTCTTGCACCAGGGCTTCTTAAAGAAAGAGACAAAAAAACCCTGGAAGTCAAAGTGGACAGGCACTGAAATGTACTAATATTATATATATTATTTCGTCTGTTTCAGTTTTTCCTTTAGGAGAGGAGTTTTCTTCAAATAATTCTTCATCATCTCTTGTTTGCATAAATGATGAGAACATTTCAAGAGTCCCTGCAAATCTTGAGGTACTGTCAGGTACTGTAGGGCAAATGACATCAGAAATGGAAGAGGTAATACACAATAAGCTACATCTGGTTCAGAGGTGCTCATATTACTGTATCTCACCTGAGTTCTATTTATTATCTGCTTAAAGCATGTCACTCAAGAAACAGATATGAATGCTGATCTCCTTAAAGAAATTGTTACAATGGATGAAAATATGGTTTCTTCTAATACACCAGTAAACATAGACAACACTACTTCTCAAAGGTAAAACTATTTTGACAGTGCAACTTAATTTCTTTGCTTTGGCAATGTAGAACTTTTATATCCATAAATCCTCTTACAGCATGGGGCGAGGTCACAGAAGATCAGTTCCTAATCCAAAATACACATCTGGTATGTTTAATTTTATAGGCTAAGTTGAGCTGTGTCTTGGTAATACTCAATCTTGTTCCTTACAAGAGTAACTTATTTTCAGAAACAAATAGGTTTACATGCTCAGTTTGCTCCAAAGGATTTGGAAAGAAAGCACACTATGCAGAGCATTTGAGAAGTCATACTGGTGAGAAACCATTCGTTTGTGATTTGTGTGGTCAAGGATATTCCCAAAAAAGAACTCTTCTGAAACACAAAGGCCAAGAGGGTGGATGTAAAGCAGCTGTGAAACTTAGATGTCACCTTTGTGATTTAATTCTTACAAATCAATCTGATCTGGACTCTCATGTGGTAAGTCATACCAGTGACAAAGACTTCAAATGTTCAAACTGTCCCAAACATTTCACAGACTTAACCAAGTTTGAAGAGCATAAGCTAACCCATTCTCCTGCAACATCAGATTTGACCAAACAGTCCCAAAATACAGTACATGAAGAGTTCATCTGTGATGTTTGTGGGAAGAGCTTTAAGAGATTAGCTCACCTTACAACTCATAAACGTGTTCACACTGATGACAAACATTTTAAGTGCACTCAGTGCCCGAAACGTTTCAGCCGTCTTAGTTCATTTAAAGCCCATAAGCATGATAAGCCAGACAGTTCTTCCAAATCAACCTCTACAGCACCTGTTCCACGAAAAAGAACTGTTATTAAATGTGAAACATGTGGCAAAGAATTTACGAACCGTGTTCACCATGAAGAACATGTTAGAAGTCACACTGGAGAGAGACCATTTCAATGTGTGGAATGTGGAAAAGGTTTTGCAACAAAGCGTTCTCTAAGAAATCATACCCATCTAGGAAGGAATGCCAGAGAGCGGAATCACATGTGCTCTCAGTGTCCTGCAACCTTCACAACAGGTTTCATGTTAAAAGTTCATGAAAAAGGACACTCCGGTGAGAAGCCATATGCCTGTGGAGAGTGTGGAAAATTTTATCGTTCTCAGCATGTATTTCAAGATCACCTTAACCAGCACAAAGGCATTAAAGCACACAACTGTAAGGAATGTGGAAAGTCCTTTACATGGAGGACATCATTATGGGCTCATACCAAAGAGCATTCTAAAGAAAAACCATTTGAGTGTGTGCAGTGTGGTGCTAGGTTTGCTGAGCAGGTAGAATTGAAAGATCATTGGGAAGTTCATTTTGATGACAAGCCATTCCAGTGCCCGGAATGTGGAATAGGATTTATGCTAGAGACTGATCGTGAAAAGCACCTTGAAATTCACAAGATGTCACCTTCCCACAGTTGCACCAAATGTGATAAGAAGTTTTTATGGGCTGATGAACTACATCGACATATGCTAACTCACAAAGAAAAGAAAAGATGCCTTTGTCCCACATGTGGACAGACATTTTCCAGCAAAGGACATTTAAAAGTACACATGCTCATACATACTGGAGAAAAGCCTTTTGAATGTGAAACTTGTCATAAACGCTTCTATACCCGCAGCCTGATGAAAAAACATGCTGTTTTTCATTCAAATGAACGCCCGTTTGAATGTGCTCTTTGTGGGGATAAATTCCCAACTCAAGGAATTTTAAGAGCACATATAAGAACCCATACTGGTGAGAGACCATATGCTTGTGGAGAATGTGGAAAATCATTTCCTCAAAACACTTACCTTAAGCGTCACATGTTGACTCACACAGGTGAGAGACCATTTCCTTGTACTGTTTGTGACAATGCATTTGTCTCTCGCTATGACCTTAAGATTCACCTACGCACCCACACTGGTGAGAGGCCTTTTGCTTGTGATGAATGTGAAGAGCAATTTTATGAGCGAGCACAACTCACTGCCCATCAACGGACTCATTCTGGAGAGAGAGCATACTCATGTGATCTTTGTGGAAAAGGGTTCAACAATAGCAATCATGTGAAGAAACACTTTGTGCGTCTTCACCCAGATGTGGCACCATTTCGATGTTCGGATTGTGGAGAAAGATTTGCTATGTGTGAAGCTCTCCGAAAACACAAAAAGTCCATACATCTTCTAGGGACTGACGTAAGACAAACTTCAGCAGAAGAAGAATCAGCTTTAGATCTAATTTCAAAAGACAAAAAGAAAGATCCCTTAAACCGCTTAATTGAAGATAGTCAAATTTTAGTTGATGAGTCATCAGATACTTCCTGTGATGTACATGAAGCAGATTCTGCAGTTCTTCCAGAAGAATATGAAATTGTTCAAGTAAATCTGGTGGATTCATCTGAGCTGGCAAAACTTCCAGAGGGTTTCAGATGTGAGACGGTTGAGGTGTATCATGCAGAATCCTTAGCTGGCTTGGAAGGAAGTGGAGAGTTCCAGGCAGTTAGCATTACCTCCATTCCAAGTAATATGGTTGCGACTCCCGTAAACTTATCATGTCGCATTGCAGTGAAGAGAAAGAAGTAAAGCTGAAGCCATTGTAATCAGTTTACATTTGAGAAGAGGAGATCATAGTATTGCTACAAAAAAAAATCAAATCCTAAAACAAATAGCTGTTTTATTTGTTATCACAACCTTGGACCAAACTAGAATGATAAAGGAATAACTTTGACTTCAAAAGATAGTAATACCAATCTATAATGCATTTAACATTACAAGTCGCCTAAAAGAACATTCTGCTATCAAATGATATTATGTTGTAATGAAATCAACTGATTTAAGTTTGGTCCCAACTTCATGCGGGATAATTTTTTTCTATCAAAAGCAAAATGATCAATGTTTCAATAAAATGTCTTTGACTGAAAATAAATCAAAACGGTAAAACATACCACTCTCAGAAACTGAAAATTACAAAAACATCCCACACAGGTGAAACACAGAAATTCCACCTTATGATATTTTAAGACAAATACAGATAATGATGTTCAGGTACTAATTAACAATGTACAAAAATGTAATCTTTTTTCTTTGATGATCAAAAAATAGCACAGTTTTCTACAATCAACAAAATAAATGTCTTTTCAAACAGCAAACAATGTATCATCATTTCAACACAAACAGATATTAATAGTAAATTTGACAGCCTTTGGTAAACATAATGACTTACATAACATTTTGATATAAGGAATTTTAGCACTTTAAATTATTGCGACTGAAAACATTTTTCAGACAATATAACAAAAGGGGATGTAAATAATTTTAGGAAGTCAGAAACATGTACTAAATACCTATCTCTGCTCCAATGTCTGAACATCACAATACATATAAAATGTTAAAATTGAATTAACCTTCCAAACACATTGTTTACTAGCAACACACATACATACTCACGAACACACTGAGCAAAATACAATAGATCACCAAAATTACTCATACCCATCTTGATAAAGGAAGTTTCCAAAAGAACATCCATACTAGAGGAAAAGGAATGGAATGTTTACCTCTTACTTCACTAGACAACAATCACATCTTGTGGAAGGCACTTCGATAACTTGTGAGCTTGCTAAGAGTACAAAAAAATCTGTAATGTTACAATTATTCACAGCTCAATTCTATAAATTCCATAACTTTTCAGTTCTGTACAAATTCTGGACTACAAGAAAAAAGCAGAGAAAACACAGTATAAGGTTCAACATTTTATAAAGGTCCACTCATTTGTACAGTAAGTAATATTGGCAGTCTTCATAAATGGAAGTTTAAATCACAGCAAGAAGTCAAATGCTACTACGCTGAAAATTTCATCAAAAGACAAAATAATAGCTCTATATGAATCACTTAGCCACTCTCCACCAATACGTTCTTCTTACAAATAATTAACAAGAAATAAAACTCATGTACATTGTTACACAGATTAATTATAAGATAAAAAACCACAACAAGAACTCTTATTTGCAAACTAATGGCTTTTCTTCAAAAGATTTTCCGTACAGGGTTATTTTGGTTTCCAATACTACTAGGAGTACTTACTGATGACAACTCCCAACTGCTTGCTTATCTGGTCCAGATACTTAGACTTCAGAGGTAGAAAGAATGTTCGCTCTGGATCAACTGCTTCACACTAGCACAAAAGGAAAGAAAACTGAGTAAGATATGGTAGGTTTAGATAGAAAGCTGTTTGAACCAAACTTACTTTTGGCATTGACGTATTGGCCAAAAAACTTATTTTTGGTAAAGCTACTTTTTTATTTTCAGTATCTCTGAACTGAGGAAGCAATGGCAGCAAGTGTCCTTCTGTACTGAATATGTAGCGTGCATGGTTTTTGTTAACAAAATTATCTGCATCAAACAGCTGTGTACAAAAATTTCCATTTTCCATAAGACTTTCTTATTTTCTTTTTTGTAAAAAGATTTAATAGGAAAAATAATATAAAATAAATAAGAGAGTTAATTTGTGTTGCCTACCAGAAATAAATATTTACAAGTCTCACTAAGAAAGAAGCTTTCCATTCGATCCTCAAGACTATGGTCCAATACACTATGAACTGTAGCATATCCACATGTAGTTCTTGTTAAACTATTTAAACTTCGAAGAATGTCTTTACCAACATGAAGATAAAACGGGCTTTTTGTAGCCTGGAAAAGTAAGATCATTAAAATCAAAATACTAAAATAGATGGTGTTTGCAGAAAATAGAAAAAACAACAAAAAAAAAAAACATACTTGATACAATAGGTATGTTGATTCTATTAGCTCAGGACGAAGCGGATAGAATGCCACATCAGCAGAAAGCTGCTGCCAATTCCAGCGTTCAGGTAGGACTCCATAATACTTCCAGATAAAATAGTACAAAGCATGTGAACATATAGCCTCCTCAACATCTCCATGAAGGACTTGTATGCCACTGAAGGCTGCTTGGAGGCTATCAATCCAAGAAGTATGGACATCTCCACTTTGCATATCAACATTAACATACAAAGGGTGATCACCTTCTCCTTTATTGCAGTGAGGGCGTCTGGAATAAAAATTTCAAAATCAGGTCAAACTTAACTTACGGGGAGGAAAGTAAGAAAATGAATACCTATTCCAAAGTTCAAAAAGAGTTTACCCTCTACGCATATATTGCTTAATACTGTCATATGAGTCAGAGAACATTTTGTAATCATCTTGTTCACCAAACATTATGTAGGCTTTTAAAAGATACTCATAAAAAGAATCAAGACCAGCACCTAACCCACTGAGACGGCCAATCCATTGTCCAGATTCCGCATTAATTACATTTCCTAGAGGGACAAAAATAAAATAGGGAGAGAAAAATAATGGAGAAATAAGAGCACAGGTAAATGGAATAAATAATCTAAATTTGAAGAGAATAATTTACCCAAAAGTCCGGTAGTTTTGGAGCGCAGATTCCATAAGGTCCGGCTTGCTTTCCTTGCAAGTTCCTCATAAGTAGGATCTTTTAGCAGCCGGCTCAGCACTCCAAACTCCAAGACCAATGATCCTGCACCAGCTGTACATGTTTCAACTGATCGAGCTGCTGAACTCAATACAGAACGTCTCCCATGGCGTAAATTTACTCGTGGGTATGGAATGCCAGTGCCACTTTCAGTGAATGCCGGGAGGAGTCGGTTTGCTAGGTCCCGGGCAAGATGTAATAGCTCATTGTTGTACCAGGCAGGTTTCAGTTGCCCCAATGGTTGACCATCGTCTGTCATCAATAGATGAGCTGATAAAAGAGCTCCTAACACCCTGGGTAAACAGAGAAATTCATGTTATTGAGATAAAACAAAACAGCTGTCAAAGTGATTTTCGCTAAACAAAATTAACAGTTACCTTATATTAACCTCAAAAACTTGTACCACATTGTCTTTATCAAAAGACACGTTTTTAATAACTCTTTCTACAGCGAGTTGAAACTCAGATGCATTACCAAGGACAGCCAAAGTATCAAGTGAATCAACTAATGTCAGACTGAAATCACCTAGTATGTCATTGATATTAATATTGGACCTAACCAATAACAGAAAAGAAAATAGTTACTTAAGAATGCGCGACAGAATAAGGTTGAGAGCCTGTAAGAAGAGGCGAGGGGAATTGAGGTACAAGAATTTGTTTCTCTTTATAGGGCAACAAACTCTAACCTCAACCTCTTACTCCTTGCCTTTACTCTCAACTTACGGATTGGCATAGTCTGGGCCTCTGCCTGAGCACATAATAGGATTAAGTTCATCCAAAGGAAAGGCATGTTTCATGTAATTATTGTACCCAAAGTAAAACATTTCTCTCGCCTCCTCGCGTAGCTGAAGGCGGAGCTCGTCGGGAAAGGAACCATACTTCTTCTCCAAGTCATCTAATGGTTTTCTAAATATATCTAAGCCGCAAAGACATGTCACAAAGAAAATGAGGTAAACGAGAAACGTTGCAAGGATCATAATTCCCGTCCTTTCGAGCTTGTATCAGGCTACTTGTACTTCATGATGATGTGTCAGTGTCAGAGCACCGCGCCGCGCAACAGCTTTCGGAACATTCTCTTAATCCTCCTTAAAAGGATGAACTAGAGTGCGGATCCTGTATAGATTGGGCTTCGCCGAAAATGATCCTAAAATCCTCAAAGGATATTGCGTTGCTGCGTTGATGATCGTGCTGGGGGCTGAGATAAGCGAGGAGAAGATACATTTTTGATTTTCCCTCTTCACTCTAATTCAATTGGTATATGAGAAATTTGTTGTTCGGTTTCGAGGGTTACGTCACGTCGTCTTTGCCGCGGATTTTTGGATTTTCGGTAGTGGCATTGGGTAGTGGACGTACGGTCGTCCCAGCAGGGGGACCGAGGAACGGGTACCGCGAGGTTCCCCGGTCGGGACCCCCGATATAATTTGATTTGGGAATGACAAAACGGCATTTTTCATTTTTCATCATGTTTGAATTCTATTTCGAACCTCCGACTCTGTCACCGATCCCTGAAACGGTTGGGTGGGTGTGGGTGGATGAGATCAGATCCAGCATCATCCAGACTGAGCGCTAGTCCTGGTGTTGCAGAGGCAATGAGGTCTTTTAAAAAATTATAAAATGCATATTTAATAAATTAAGCACCATGTTTTTATTTTCCACACTCAGCAAGGCTTCACATTCTAGTTGAGATTTAATTACATTAGCCATTCATGCACATTCATGTAAACATCAGAGTGTTTTAAATTTGAGCATTTGAAATATGCGTGGAAAACTTTGATGAAGAATAACTTTCAAGTTCAGTAAACTTATCACATCACTTTCAGATGGTAAAGACATTAGACTTTATAAGCATTTTCACTTCTAGCACCAATCTGTGCTTTATTTATTCTCTTTTGGCTTCTTTCCAAATTTATCAATAGGATAAAGCACCATATTTGTAGGAGTGAATGAATCATACCTTTTCCTATGGTGCATATGACATTACAAATACATCTTTAGTAAAAATGTTATTAACTACTTAAAAGTCCAAAATTTTATTTTAATTCTCACAAATATGCCTACTGTAAGTGATGTTTTACGTGATCATTTTAAATGAGAAACCCTATGTACAGAACAATACATTCAATTGTTGTATAGGCAAAGGTCCAGATCCCCACTCAAAATGTTGTTATAATTACTTATTTTTTCTGTGCATACATTCAGTCATACAAAAGACATACATTCTTAATGCATACACTCTCCACATACACACACACATTTACACAATCATATACATACATACATACATACATGCATGCATACATACATACATACATACATACATACATACATACAAAGCGGGGGGGAGGGGGGGAAAAATCATCTTGTTGACTCAAAAAATATGGAACCAAAGGCAAAAAAATTTTTGACTTAAAATTGCCAAAACTTTTACACTGACATTGATGAATACAGTAAGAATTCCATATTTTGATCCTTAAGCAAACTATTTCCATTCCACTGCAAAATATTCAACACTCAATGGCACCTTTACAAAAGAAGGCATTTGAAGAAAATCTAATTCCACAAATTGGTAACAAATAAAAACATGCCATTACAGGAAAAATTTAATAACATTCAAATGCTACATTCTTTGACTCCAAAAACAAACAAAGGGAAAAACAAAAGTACTAAGGTACAGTACATACTTTCAGTACTAAAAGTCAACACAGTGATAAATGATCTAAATACCTACTCTTAAAAGGATTTTTCAAAAAGAAAATAATTTAATCACAGATTCAAATCAGTAACAAAACATTTTTATCTTTATAGTGCAGAACACCCTCTGGAATGTTTCATTCACGTACAGTACATAAATATATATAGTAATCACTCAGCGCATTCAAACACAAGATATTTCGTTGGAGTTGTGAACCAGTGCCAAATTACATAACTAGTGCCACACCACCTTCCTCAAATCCCACGGGTTTTGCTTTGGGTATACTTCATTGTGGCAGACTAAATTTACTTTTCTATCTATAATATCGCAGATTGATTCCATCACCTTGAACCCATGGAAGTGAGCCAAAACAGCACACTTGCACTTTTTCAAAGCAGAAAATAATTCAATTGTTTCAATTAGACAAATGGGCAGCTAGAAATGTTTCTGATAAAAAGATTTGCTGTGGAGGTACCATATTCTAGGAAACTGAAGTCTTGGGTCAACTAGGGACAGAGAGGTTTCTCAAAGTGCTGGGAAAACCTACTGTCCCTTGGTAACAGATGGCAAACAGCTAAACCAGTTTAACATAAGGTTGAAAAAAGTTAAAATAAAATATATTTAAAAAAAAAGAAAAAGAAAGAAAGAAATGGCCGTTGTCAAATGTTACCTTGTTGGACATCTGTATCTACTTATTCTAATTTCATGTTAATGTTAATTAGTTAAAAAGAAATAAATCTGATGCGCACATGAAACGCAAACCAGCATTTCATGTCTCTTATGGCACAGTGAGTCAAGAATGAACATGCACTCAATAAGATTTTATCATTTCTAAGAGACAGCAATGAACAGTCTACCATTCAAATTGTAGGTATTAGTGAATAGGATTGAGCTAGCAAGTGCACTATGTTTAACAAAAAGAATTTTTGAATCAATTTAAAAATAAGATGGAGGGCCACATCCGAGCACTACACGTTGACAAAAATAATCGCACTGTGAATTCAAGAAAATTTGCGGATGGCCAAGATAATTTTTTAGGGGTGACAATGAGGTAGTATATAAACTCTTACTGTCCTCTACTAATACCTACAGGGAATATTCTTGTAAAGATTCTTATTTTTATTAATGACTTTGTGGGCACATGAAGATGGAGACTCCTCTAAACAGTTCCTATACTCTTTGCTGGTAGGCCATCACACTCTTAAGCAATCATTAAAAAAGATGAACTAAGTACAAAAAAAGAAAGATACTAGTAAAATTAAAGAGAACACCAACAGTCATGAACAAAACAATAAACTTTACTTATTCCAACAAAGTTAAAATAAGGGATAGATAGTTGGTGGCACTTTTTTCTTTTGAGTAAGCTGACTGCTTCCGATGCATTTTGAAGGAACTTGTCTCGACTAAGTACACAGTAAAAATACCATGTTTTCACATTAATATTGGAGTAAGATGCCAGCATTAATTTTATTAAGTAATAATTGTCTTGTGACCATGAAAACTAGTAGCCATCATCCACAAAAATCAATCACTGCAGTTGACACCAAACCGCTACTAATTAGAAATGACACAACCAACACCAACAGGTGACCCAAATAGAATGGGGAAAAAAAAAAAGAAACAACAACAACAAAACAATCTGCAACTGCAGGATCGAGATAAGTGGCTCACGATGAGGGTTACAGTTTTGGCCAATGCGAAAAGACAGTCATTTCAGCAGCACAGACCTAACACTAGGTCGATATGATATAAGCAACACAGAATATGTTTTCTGAGAAGACGGAAGAGAAACACAAACATTGAAAAAGGTCATCATGGCTGCTGAACGAAAGCCTTTTCAAGACCATGGCTCTTGGTGCAATGACTTAGATGCTGTCCACTGGCCGAGGCCGGGCCAAGGCCGGGCTCGGGGCCGCGTCCCCTGACGGCTAACTGCTCCGGCTGTAAGCCGTGTTGGTGTAGGGCCCCGAGTAGATGGACGAGCCGCTCGTGGAGGCCGTCTTGCGGCGGCGCTTGGCCAGCAGGATGAGGATGGCGGCCAGCACGGCCAGCATCAGGATCAGCCCGGCCACCGCGATGCCGATGGCGAAGCTGCGCTGCGATATGCAGATGCTGTTCGGGTCGTCCGAGGCCTGCGGCAAGAGTGAGGCGAGTGTCAGTGCGAGGGTTCTGTCTCTCTCTCCCTCTCGAGGAGTCTACCGTAGGATGCGGGGAAACACTCTGTCTCTCTCGCACTCAAGGAGAACGCCGACGAGTGCCGGCAGCGGGATCGCCTCCGCTGGCGCTGGCAGGTCGAGGGGGAATCAACTCTGAATTTTGGTGAATGAATTCTGTGATTTTTTTTCTGAATTTTTCATGATTTTTTTCTGAATTACGAGGTGTACAAGAATTTGAGAGGTGTTTCCCCCTCGAGGCAGGTACGCCGGTGCCGGTGTCGGCGGGTGGTTGCCTGTGCCTGGCCTTGCCCTGGTACTCACCCGCTCTCTGGAGACGTCGTCGAGCAGGTCCGCCCTGTTGAGGTCGTTGGCCTCGTTGACGTACAGGCCGGAGTACACCTCGATGGTGGCCGGGCTGCCGTCCTCGCCGTCCTTGGGCGCGGCCGCGCCGTCCGCCGCCTGCCTCCTCCTCCTGGAGCCGTCGCACGCGGGCGGCTGCAACACGACGTAGAAGGACACCGTCAGCGTCAGCCCAGCGCAGCGGCCCCGCGGCAACGCGGGGTGAAAACGGAAATGTATCGAGGCGCGGCGCCGTGCGGCCGCCACGCCCCGATTGGCACGTCATATCGTTTTTGCACGCGCGAGCGCGAGCCGCGGCGCTACGCCTCGCCACCCCCGCCCCGCCCCGCCCCGCCACTCACCGAGTCGTCGCAGCCGTTGTCCGTCTTGAGGCACAGGCGCACGTTGCACTGGTAGTACACGGACGCGGTGTACGGGAACTTGTGGGCCTGGAACTTGACCTGGGCCAGCGTCTTGGACTCGGAGTACTCGAACTGACCCATGATCTCGTTGTCGACGGGGCATCTGGAACCCGAACGGTCACGTTACAACCGCGACGTTTATGGACGATGTGGCAGTCTCCCCCACGAGTCCCCACAAGTCCAACTCGACTCACCCCTCGGCGTTGATGAGCCGCTGCTCGCCCCAGCCGAGGCCGTCGCGCACCAGGCAGTCCGAGATGCGCAGGCCGTACAGCGGCTGGTCGTCGATGTTGATGGCCAGGGTGAGCGGGTCGCCGATCTTGACGTTCTCGGCCACCTCCTTCTGGTCCGGGTCGCCGTAGAAGATCTTCATGCTGCAGCCGGGCATGGGCGCGGTGGCCGTCAGAGGGGTGGGCTCCACCGTGCTGCAATCACGCGGACAGGGCACAAGGCACCACATTAATCACAGCCTCTTATTTTCTTTTTCTTCTTTACCTTAATTTCCCACGCGCCTCGGGTGAGGCGTCGTTTATATTCCTCGACGCGGCGATGGTGTGGTGGTGCGGCGCGGCATGCGCCCGCCGGGACCCGGGACCCCGGCGAGGACACAATGGTGCACCCACCCCACCCCGCCCCGCCCCGCCCCGCCAAAGGGCCGCCACGCCCTCGCCCCCGACTCACCTGACGTTGACGGCGTTGGAGATGGTCTTGTCCCTCGTCTGGTAGCGACACCGGATGTGGAAGCCTCGCCCCTGGTTCGTCACCAACTTCCGGTGCGGCTGCACCACGATCGTGTTGAAGTACTCGACGCCTCCGTCGTTCTGCAACACAATGACGCCCAATTACGACGGCGCTTTGCTTGGGTCCGCTGCATCTGCACCCCGCCGGCCGAGGAGGTGGCGGGGGCGAAGGGAGGGGCCCTAGAGACAATATCGTGTCCGTGTTCGCGGAGCGCTGCGGATCCTAGTGCGCAAGTCCGCGGTTTACGGAGGTAAATTTCTCCCCCCACCCCCTCCCAGAGGCCTATCCCACGCCCTGCCTCCACCCTGGCGCGGCGGCGGACGGAATCGCCATCCGAGCAGTGAAGTGGCCGGGTTGGACCCTCCCAAGACGGGGACCTACCCGACACCGGATGTCCGCCGCCCGCCCTCAGGACATCCTACTGCAGAGTCTTCGCGCATAGGACCTCGCGGCAGTCCGAGCTGAGGAGGAAGGAGGAGGAAGGGGGGGGGGGGAGGAGCTCCGATCCTCAGTGGGTGGCCGGTGCAGCTGCAGCTAGGAAAGGATTAGAAGGTGGGAGACAATTTCTTTGACGCGCTGCTCGCTCACGGCGAGGCGCAGGACGACGCACAGCCTGGCGGCCCCGCGGCCCCGCCCACGCCGCGCGACGTCCCACGACGCCCCGCCCCGCCCCGCCCCGCCCCGCGCTACCGTGGCGCAAGTCCCACAGAGATGCTATCGGAGCGGACGCCTCAATGATGAGAAACGGGCCGTCGCGTCGCCTATTTTTGTACGCGGCGGAGGCTGGGCCCGCTGGGTCCGAGCTCCCGCACGCGACGGGCTGGGGGCTGCTGGCCTTGCTGGCGCTTCCCCGTATAGTGTGGCCACCTCCACGCGGCTGCGGGTTTTCGAACCGCGCGACAAAACTCATTCTGTGGTATAAAAGAACAGGACAGAGTTTCCAGAAAAGTTAGACTAAAAACCGCCCAATACACCTGTGTGCAGGTGGCGTTACCTCGCCTAGGCAGGCAAATCTGCTGCACTCGCGTGCACAGATGTTGCCTAGTCGGCAGACCCGTTCGGACCCGGTACGCAGATGTTTTGGGCAGTGCTTTGCCTAATTTCAGGCAACACTGCAGGGTGGAGCTGGATTTATATTCTTCATGAAGAAACGTATGGTTTGGCCGAGAGCACGGTCGATTTCATTCACAATCTTTTCCCTCTTCATTTTTCATAGTAATTCCTTTCCATCCGGTCTGCAGAGCGATTCCGGTGCACGCACTCCCCTGCTCTCTGTCTCTTTCGCTCTCAAGGAGTCTGCTGAGGGTGCGAGAGCGCTCTGACTCTCTCGCTCTTAGGGAGTAGGCCTGTGCCTGTGAGTGCGTGCACCGGAATCGCCCTGCTGATCATCCCCGGATCATCACCCCAGGGGGCGCACTGCTCTCCTGCACCCCCCGCAGCACACACGCGGCCCCCCCCCACGCGGGCCGGCCTGGAGGCCAGCACCCCCCCCCCCCCCCCCCCTCAGCGCGCCGTGGCTGTTGCAAGTGTCTCCATGTTTGGTTGGCGTTGGCTGCAACAACAAGGCCGCCGCCGCCGTGCCCGTGCCTCCCCCGGACCACTGCCCCTCCCCCCTTTCCCCGCCCCCAAAGAGCCGGGCCCACAGGACCACAACATTGTCGCGCCCGCGCTGCGTTTACTGCCGTGCCCGTGATGAGCCGACACAACGTCGCTAAATTCCACACTCGCACCTTCCTCTACAGAGCTAAGCATGTTAGGAATATATATTTTGGCGCTATATATTACCCTGCTGTTTCTTCCTATTCTCGCCTCAGTGCTCATTTGAATGCAATATTTTCTAATTTCATCATCATGGACAGGAAAAAAAAAATTAACTGTCAGCTCCGGGGAAAAAAAAAAGTTTATATTCATGTTTCGTGTGAGTAGATGTGTTTTAAGGTATCTTCTGCCTTAAAACAAGCACGCAGATAAGATGAGGACCAAGACCACCCGGGCCGGGAGGCATGTGTCACCGTGCAAGTGGTGGCAATGAGCATCGTCCCCAACAACAGCTGTTTGCTGGGGCAGGGCCGCGCGCCGCGCGAGGCATCCCACCTCCCACGGCCAAGGAGCGGCGGAGCAGAGCGCACCTGAGCAGCTGCCGCAGCTGCAGATGCAGCTGGCCCGGCGGCGGCCGCGGGTCCTCGAGGACAAGCAGGGGCTCACCCAGCCCAGCCGATGATAACTTTGGGGTTGGGCTTATATTCGAGGGGGAAACAACTCTGAATTTTTTGTACACCTCGTAATTCAGGAAAATTCAGCAAAATTTACAAAACTTCACAAAAATTTACCAAAAAAAAATCAGCAAAATTCTCGGAAATTCACAAAAAAATTAGGTAAAATTCAAGTACAAATTCACAAAAAAATCACGAAAATTCACAAAAATTCGCAAAATGTGTACACCAAAATTCAGACTTGTTTCCCCCTTGGGCCTATTGCACAACGTTAGCTCATCGTCGGACCCGGTGAGTCTAGTATGGAGAAGACTCGGCCAGCCTCACCCGGCCTCACCCCACCCCATCCCACTTCGCCCCCGCCGGTCGCGGCCGGTCGCGGCCCCGCCCAGAACAAGAGACATACGAAAGGATTAACCCGGTGTCTCCATCCGATTGCACCCCCCCCCCCCCCCCGTCTCCAGAGACCCCTCGGTACACCATCCCTCATTATAATTTAACCCTCCTATCTCAGAGAACACTCTCTAGTACCCGCAAAAATAAACCCGTAACCCCTTGGTACCCCCTTTTGCATAACAACGAGTGGACTTCCCCTCACCTACCGCTGCGCCTTCTTATCTGCCTGTACACGAAGGGGCATTGTTAACAAACCGACAAGTGCCACGAATAATTTTGATGAACACTGAAAAATGAGCGAGTTCAAAATTACGCTGAGCTGCAATAAGTCTATAATCGTATCCTTGGACTCGCTGCGCCCCGCGCTGGCAGTGCAGTAACTCACCAGGTCGGTGCTCATGGTGTTGCAGGAGCGCAGGGGCAGCCGGTAGCGCAGCGGGCCCTTATGTCGTCTGAACTCGGCGAGGCACGACGAGTTCTTGGACAGCCCCCGCGGGTACACCATGCCGTCGAACAGGGAGTTGGCGTCCAGGTCGGCGCCAATCGACACGGCGATCTCGTTGCTATTGCAGTCGATGCGCACGTCCTGGACCAAGTCCGGCGACACTGAAAGAGAGAGAGAAGAATAGTGGTTAAAGGAAGAAGGCAAAGAGAGAAGATCAGAATCGCTGGCTCGCGGGCGGCCGGCAATTGAACCGTGATCGCGGAGCTAAGTCTTTGTCTTTTTTTCTTTCGGGCAAATAAAAAAAAGGCGACGAGGTGGCAACAAATCTGAATTTTGATTTACAAAATTGATGAATTTTGTGTAGAATTCTGTGACCTTAATAGTAATTTTCCTAAAATTTGTAGAAATTTTCTTCTTTTTTTTCTGAATTTTTATAAATTCATCTAAATTACGAGGTGTAGGCTAAGTACAAAAATTTCAGAGCTGCGCCCCCCTCGAAAGGCGATTAAAATTCTTTTTTTTCAAAAACCTATCGTTGCCGTGCTCCTAATTTATCCCAAGACAAGCCACATCCGCATGCAATCCAGTAGTCCAGTGCGCTCTGGACGAGGCGAGGCGGCGAGGTCCTCGACCCGCGAGTCGATCCGGTCCGGGCGGGGCGGGGCGGGGTCGGCGGATGGGATGGACAGCGCGGCCCGGCCCGTTATTGCCCACGACATCGACCTTAGGGACGGTTCCCATGCTGGCCCCGCCCCGGCCCGGCCCGGCCCGCCCCGCCTGATGGAGCGGAGGATGCAGGGTCAGTGCAGCGCGGTGCAGCGCGCGGGGCGGGGCGGGGCGGGGCGGGGCAAGGGGCCGGGCCGGGCCCCAGGGCCCTTGCACACTAGACGGTACCGTTGCAGTCCCTTGGGGGGCGGCCGGCTGGTGCCAGTCCTGTGCGCCACGCCCCCGCCCCCGCCCCCGC
Source organism: Frankliniella fusca (assembly GCA_029379305.1). Classification (NCBI taxonomy): domain Eukaryota; kingdom Metazoa; phylum Arthropoda; class Insecta; order Thysanoptera; family Thripidae; genus Frankliniella; species Frankliniella fusca. Next base: position 6,201,659 of record JAHWGI010001411.1, read on the forward strand.
CCCCCACCCCCGCCGCCTGATGCCCCCACATGCCAGACTAGGCCCCGCTGCATGAGCCCGCGGTGCAGCGAGGTGGAGGGTCAACGGCCACTCCGCATCGCCGCGCCACGCCACAGACGAAGCCCGCTGCACCTCCAGCCTCGCGGGGATGGGCTGGACACGAGGGGTCCTTCACTATGAATTCTAGCGTACACCGATTTTTCTGATTTTTTTTTTTAATTGTAATTTGGCTTGATTTTTCCTGATTTTTTTCTGATTTTTTCCTGATATTTTCTTGATTTTTTTCTGAATTTCTTTAGTGCTGTGCGAATCGAGGTTTTTGGGTCCGAATCGAATCGAATCGAATTTCTTCAAATCTCCTTCGAATCGAATCGAATCGAATCCGACCAAATAATTTCGAATCGAATCGAATCTTCCTTAATTCGCGGGCGAATCGAATCGAATCCAATTTTGAGCCCCTACAATTTAGATTTACTAAAACAAATTAAAATTATGCTTTAAAATTAAGTCCAGTAGGCCCACACATCTTTTCAAAGGCGCGCTTCCACCCTCTTCTTGTTGAAAAGCATGTTTTTAAACTTTAAGATTCGGTGGCGAATCTTAGCTGATTCGAAATTTCGAACCTTTCGATGCCGAATCATAAGGGATTCGGTACCGAATCGAATCGAATCCAGGCAGATTCGATTCGATTCGATTTCGAACCATTCGCACAGCACTAAATTTCTTTCTGATTTTTGCTGATTTTGTTTTAGGGTGTACACTGATTTTCTTTTAGTGAAGGACCCCTTGGCTGGGCCTTGCAGAACCGCAAGGGCGGGCTGGGCCGACCCAGCGACCCACACCCGTACCGTAGCGTACCGTACCGGGTAGGGAGGAGGAAGGGGGTGGGGTGTTCCTCTTATCTACGTGAAGTCATCACCGACCAGCCTGCTGGCGCATGGGCCCCAGGCCGCCCCGCCCCGCCCCGCCCAGTACCGGTACCGAACGCCCTGCAGGGCTGCCAACTCAAGGCTCCCTATAACTCCGGCGGGACCGTTTGTTGCCCCGTACACCTCTACTGCTATGGTCGCGCCCGCAACACAACACAATTCGGATCGAAAATCAGCCATAACAGGCACAGCGGGTCGGGTATAGGATAGGAGGGCGGCCACAAGAGGGCCGTACCACCGGACAGTCCAGCCAGGCCCGGCCCGATAACAACGGCTAACGCTTTCGCCACAGTGTGTGGCACGCGCTGCCCCGCCCATAGGAACGCCCCGCTGCTCGCCGCGCGACTCTTGACCAGCTCGCAGGCCGATTTCGCGCTTGATTTGGTACGCAGGCAGCCGAAGACATCCGACACGGCCGCCCGTGCCTGCCTGTCTGTCTGTGTGTGTGACCACGTGACAAACGTTCCCAGCGCTGCTGTGTCGCCGCGTGTCAACGCCCTGCCGACTTATTCCGAAGAGTGTTTTCCTCGCCCTTTCTCCCTCTCTCGCAGTCTTGCTCTTCGCCGAATACAAGCGAGAGAGACAGAGCGAGGAGAGCGCGCTCTTCGAAATAAGTCGGCGGCTGCCGCCGTCATGCCCTGCGCACGCGTGGGCCGGGCCGCGCCCCTCGTCTCGTGGGTGACCTGCCGCCCCGCCCCGCCCCGCCCCGCCCCGCCCCGCCCCGCCCCGCCCCGCCCCGCCCCGCCCCGCCCCGCAGTCAGTCACCAGGACCGCCACACCGCACCGCGAGGATTAGGATCACCCGTGTTTGACGCGCAGGGAAACAACGCCCGTACGGCAAGAGGGCATCCACCACAACGTCCAGCAAGACATGAACATCATGAAATGGACTAAAGTGGAGCTCTAGTTGGAAATGGCGACTACACCGCCGCCCCCCTTGAGCTAGCCTTGCCCTGCCTCGTACTGACCATGCCCCGCCCCGCCCCGCCCCGGGCCAGAGCCGAAAAGGCTCGCGGCCGCACCGCACGCCCCACCCAGCCGTTTCAAAACGCTCGAGGCGGCGGCGGCGCCGGCGGGTCACGTTTGAGGTCAGACAGGCCCGCCGCGCCGGGCCGGGCCGGGGCCGCGCGCCGAGTTTCGGCCAGGCCTCAGGCCCAGGCCAGAGGCTGCAGCAAAGTGGATGCGTGCCCCCGCCCCGCCCCGCCCCAGCAGAAGGGCCCACGACCCTACCCCGCCCCGCCCCGCCCAGACACGGGTCGGACTGACTGACTGAGCGACTGTCGTTGCGACAGCGTTGCACAGCATTGGAGCCACGCGCGCAGCGCAGACCGGGCGCTCTCATTGATCGGCTAAATCAGTTGTGAGCTCCGAGCAGGGTAGGCAACTTGCAGTCCGCCGCGCACACGTGTGGAGCGGGCGGCCTACTCGGCAGTGACAGGCGCTGAGGCAGAGGCACCACGCACCGAAGGGTCCCCTCACTAAAAATTCAAGCGTACGCCAATTTGTTCGGTTTTTTCATGCTTCTTCTTGATTTTTTTCTGATTTTCCTCGATTTGATTAAAAATAAAAAATCTGATTTTTTTTTACTAATTTTGTTTTTAAGTGTACAGTGATTTTATTTTGTGAGTGAAGGACCTCTCGCCAAGCAGCACATGTTGTATACTTACTCGTCGTGGTCGGAGGTTGCTGCGCCGGTAGCTGGGCGGCCGCCGCTGCCGCCGTGCTGCTCACGAGTGCCGCCTGCGACAGAGAGAGAGAGAGAGACATTCATCAGCAACCAGTCACAGCAAAACACTCACACGGAACATTCTCAGCAGGTAAGTAAGGGACGCGAGGGGGTCATAGTTGATATATTCGACTGCTGACACTGTGAAAAAAATATTAGTAAATTTACGAATTTTTTTGTAATTTGTAATTACGACAAAGAGTTGTAAATTTACGAGAGCAGTCGTAAAGTTACGACAGCAAATTCTTACTCGTCAAAGAAAAGTAAGTGCCTTGTGCAAAAAAATCATCGTAACGATACAACTGGAAGTTGTAACTTTACGACATTTATCATGGAAAATTTTCCCGCAACCCTTACAAATATTGTTCACAGTGGACACGGATGCATTATTGCCCGTGGAGCAGTCTAAGACTAACATTAAGATCGAGGGAGGCTAAGTATCAACACAGTAGTTTTGGTAAAACCTTGATGCTTATAGTTTATTTCCCACCAGGAGCCGCGCGGCTCTGCTCTGGCCTGGCGGTGGCGAGACAGCCGCGAACAGACGACTTATTCCGAAGAGCGCTTTCCTCTCCCTGTCTCTCTCGCACACATGGGCTTCGTCGCGGCCGGCCTGCGCCCATCTCGACACCTATATTCCTCAAATAATACAAATCATAGGGCGCCAGGCCAGGGGTCCGCGTGGCGCGCAAAGCGGCGCACTGCACGCGGCAGTTGAGCGCAGAGCTCCACCACCAGGCCGTCAATCACACAGTAGTGTGGTCCTGAGGCCGCCGCTCCAGCGGCTCCAGCGGCTCCAGCGGCTCCAGCCGCGTGCTGGACAATGCAACAATACACGGCGGCACAGTCTGGCCCGGCCCCCGGCCCCCGGCCCCCGGCCCCCGGCCCGCACAATGCGGGATTGTTCCGAGATAGTCCGGCTCCCTCTTCTCTTTCTTCTCCTACGTCTTCCTCTCCTTCCTGCTGGCCGTGCCTCGCTCCTCCACACACCGCCTCCGGCCCGGCCTGGCCCGGCCAGCACCCTTCCCTTCCGGGGGGCACGGCACGGCGGGGGGGGGGGGAGGGAGCGCGCCCGCGGCGTCCTGCGCGCCAACAACGGCCCGCTTTGACGCCCCGGCCGAGACGTTACCGCTATCTGCGCGCGCGCGCGTGTGTGTGACAGACGTGACAATGCCTCCGGGACTGTGACGATTGTCACGTTCGACATTCCTGGACGGGCCCCTGCTGCTGGTTCGTCACGCGGTAAGGGAGCGGCAGCAGCACGCGCGGGGCCGGCGGGCGCGCGAACACGCACGGCCCACATATAAGGAAGTCGTTCACACTACAGCGGAGGGGTGATTCAGCTGGAGCTGAACTAGGACTGAGCCGAGGGGGAAACAACTCTGAAATTTGGTGTTCAACTTCTCGGAATTTTCGTGAATTAGTATTGAATTTTTCTGAATTTTTGTTATTTTTTTCTTAAAAAATTTTGAATTTTTCTGAATTACGAGGAGAACAATAATTTCAGAGTTGTTTCCCCCTTGGGCTGAGCTAGAGCTAGAGCTCAGCTGGGGCTGAGTTGAACTGGAGGTGACGTTGAGCTGACGGCAGGCCGAGATTATCCTAGATGAGACTCTTCCTCGCGTTCCTTGCGTCCACATATAGGTCCGCGTGTCGTCGCTCGCGGTCTCGCCGTCCTCACGGGGATCGGAACTGCGATGGAGGGAGCCTTCTTCTTCTTTGCCTTTTCTCCGACATCCTCTCCGCTATGGAGATTTTCACAAAACGAGCTCGGCAGACGGGCGAGCCATGGGCGTGCCATGGGCGTGCCATGGGCGTGCCCGCCCCGCCATAGGCCATTGCCGCGCTGTTGACCTTTCGGACCAGGCCGGGCCGGGCGCTTCGCTCCGGGATCAGCCGGGGCGGGGCGGTGTGGAGCGGTGCATCAAGTGCATGACGCAGCACAGAGTTCACTGCCCGCGCCCCGCCCCGCCCCGCCCCGCCCCGCCCCACGCCCTAAAGCCCCGCGCCGGACGCTCAGAACAACAAAAGACATTTCATGGTATTCTCATCACACCCGAATAAATGCGCGCGACCCGACAGAAAAAAAAGGAAGAACGGAGAAGGCGTGGAGCGCGGTGGGGCGCGGCAGGGGAGAAGTTCCCTCGCGGCCCAGAGACAGATAGCAGCCGAACGGACCTGCGGTCTCATTCCGAAGATCTCTCCCGTACCTCCGTCCTTGTCGGTGCCCCTATGTAGGGGATGGCAGGGTCCCGTGAGTGCGACAAGGACGGAGACGCGAGAGCGATCTTCGGAATCAAGCTGCCCACCGGGCCGGGCCGGACCAGGTGAGGCGGAGAGAAAACCGAACGCGACCAGAAAGATGTGTGTAAAAACGCCAGAGGTGAGGGACGTCCGCGTTGAGCTATCTCGCTGTCGCTATCGCGTCGTCGGTGCGAGGCGGGGTGGGGTGGGGCGAGGTGGGGCGGGGCGGGGCGGAGCAAGCGGGCGTCCTCCCGCCCACCTGGCAGCCGGCCCGGCACGCCACGACGGCACGGCGGCAGCAGCACCTTGTCGGTGTCGGACCCACGCGCCCCGCGCCCCGCCCGCCACGCCTCAATGCACTCGCGCCGGGGTCGCAAAGGCGCGCTGCTATACGAAAAAAATAAATACCTTAAACAAATAAGCTAAAAATAAAGAAATAAGTAAATAACTAAATAAAAAATAAACACCCTTATTGCAAAATGCTACATCAATGTGGCTCAAATTAAAGGAGCGAGATTTTTCCGATATTGGCCGAGAGGCAAAAAAAATAAAAAAATCCGATTAATTTTCTCGCTAATTTGAGGCGGGGGAAAATCGTCGCACTCGTATTTAAAGTAAAACCAAAACTTAAATGGAGTACAGCCAAGCTGAGCACGACTCGACACTCGTGGCGGGTCGACGTCCTCCTTCCCTTCTCCTCGTCCTCTATGCGGCCGCCGCCGGCCTTACGCACTGACCACCGCAACAACCATCAGATAAACTGAAGCTATTCCATACAGTTCTGCTCACTGCGTGGGATTTAGCGTATATACGCGATAAAGGACAGGACAGGAGTCTGGGAGCGGCGGGTAGCAGGGAGGAACCGCCCTTTACTGTAACTTCAAGCTTGCACCGATTTTGCTGATTCCTCTAGTTTTTCGTAATTTCCCTTGATTTTTATTGATTTTTGGCCCTGATTTTTCTTTAATCTTCGAATTTTAGGTCGATATTTTGGGGATATTTTTTTTATTTTATATTCCTGATTTTATTTTGGAGAGTACATTAATTTCTTTTATAATTCTTCTTCTTTTTTTTTTTTTTTGAATGAGGGACCCCTTGGTCTGACCTTCTTCGCCGATACCTCATCCCACTCTTCCTCCTCCAAGAACGTCGTCGCCGTGTTAACAAAGCTTCAGAGCGCTGCAAGGTCATCGCCCTGGCCGCCCCGCCCCGCCCCACCCCACCCCGTCCTGTTCACGTTCGACCAGAGCCAGCCGCTCGCGTCCAGCCTGATCAGGCAGGCGCCCCGCCGTTTGGCTATCTCTTCCTCCTCCTCCTGCTCCTCCTCCTGCTCCTCCTCCTCGTGGGTGTGGGTGGCGGTGCAGGCCGTCCACCCCGCCCCCCACGAGGCCGCCGCGGCGGTCGTAAAGCCGAGCTGCTTAGCACCGAGCGCCTTACCGCGGTGCGTGACCCCTCCTAGCGCGCCCCTCCGACAACAAACCTCACCGGCCGCGCCGCGCCGCCCCGCCCCGCCCCGCCCGCCCCGCCCCGCCCCACGCCAATATTTGTAGAGGTAAGCAGGACGACAACGGCCTCTCAGCACAGGCGGTGCAACTTCACAGAGAGGTGCATTGGAAGGGGTTCAGGACCAGCGCCGGTGACGACATAGAGCACTTATTTACTTCCACGCAAGACGTTTACCGTCTCACTCGAAATGTGAAAAGAAAATCCAATTTCTCGTTTTCAGCGGATGCACCCGAGGGGAAAACAACTCTGAATTTTTTGAATCATTAGGGAGAATTCCGAAAAATTCGGAATAATTCAAAAAATTCACACAAATTCAGAAAAATTCAGGAAAAGATCAGAAAAATAAGGAAAAATTCACAAAAATTCACAAAAATTTCAGGCAAAATTCAAGTAAAAATTCACAAATATTCTACGAAAAATCACGAAAATGTGCACATCAAAATTCAGAGTTGTGCCTCCCTCGGATGCACCTCTTTGAGGGCTTACTCACGTCGCGACCGCAGGCACGCTCGCTCTCTTTCTCTCTCTGACACACACACACACACACACACACAAACACACACACACAACACCTCTGCTGGTCGTGGCGGTGGGAACGCCTGGCGTCGACCTAAGCCGCGCCACCGCCGCACCGCCCACAGAGTTGATTCATGACGTCTCATCAATTTGTGGCACGGAGCACAGGGCGACGTACAAGACCGCGGGAGGGGCGGGGCGGGGCGGGGCGGGGCGGGCTAGGGCAGGGCTTGGCTGGGGCGCATCTGCCAGCATAGGACCGGCGGCGCCGCACACCGCAACCAAAATTAACAACGGGACCCGCGTAAATTACAGCGGCCTACTGCTATTTCATTTAGGCCCCTCGCGCTATACGTCGCAGTTAGTTGTTCTGGCGCGGAGAGGCCGCGATAAGGTCATCGGGGGCCAAGGTCCACGCGCGCATAACCCGCGCAAGACCTCCTTATTACACGTGGAAAGGTGTCAATAATAACGTTACATCATCACAATAAAATTAGAGATAACAGAATTCAGTCGAAACCATGAGAACATTTTTATCTCGTGGTCTAGCGAAAGTGACGCGTGTCCGGCTGAGCGATTTCCCTGCCGCGACCTGCGGCAGAGAGGGATAGGCGTGCGGGGGCGGGGCGGGGCGGGGCGGGGCGGGGCGGGGCGGGGCGGGGCGGGGCGGGGCGGGGCGGGGCGGGGCGGGGCGGGGCGGGGCGGGGCGGGGCGGGGCGGGGCGGGGCGGGGCGGGGCGGGGCGGGGCGGGGCGGGGCGGGGCGGGGCGGGGCGGGGTGCGGTGGGGTCTGCTTTTCTGCGGCACGCTGCAGCGGCGGGGCGCGCGTGAGACGGCCATCAGCAATTGATTCCTGCCGGCACGGCTCGGCTCGGCTCGGCTCGGCTCGGCTCGGCTCGGCTCGACTCGACTCGACTCTTGGGGTAAAGGGTCTCGTCGTGGCCATGGCGCCGGCGGTGCCTAGGCGAGAGGAGAGGACTTACAATGGACCCTTCCTCACTTCTCTCTCTCTCTCTCTCTCTCTCTCTCTCTCTCTCTCTCTCTCTCTCTCTCTCTCTCTCTCTCTCCCTCCCTCCCTCCCACCCTCCCTCCCTCCCCACCTCTCTGGGGAAAAGGAAAAGCTAGTCCGCGAGGGTCCTGCCGCCATGTCCTGCCCTGCACTGCCCTGCGCTAGGGCTCGCGGGGTCCTTATCACGGACTCTGGCAGCTCGGCTCGGCTCGCCTTGGCTCGGCTCGGCTCGTTTCTGCTCGGCTCCGCGAGGCATTCTAACTGGCATTCATGACGGGTGCTCCAGGCAGGGCAGCGCAGGGCCGGGCAGCAGCTGAAGGCGCCGCCGTGCCGGGGAGAGCAGCGATTCGCAAAGTCCCCCATAGCTTGATCCTGGCGCCGCCTCCTCCTCCTCGATGCCGTCGTTCTTGTCGTGTCGCCAGTGAAAGGGGCTCGAATCGAAGCGCCGCCGCCGCGGCCCCGCAGAGCTCATCATCATCCTCAATGGGCGGTGGGGCCTCGTTATTAATAAAATATAAACACAGAAATATATTATCCCAGTAAATATCTCTGGGCCGCTGATGAGGTCGTTAAAGGCACGAGTTACGTCGCAAAGGGACGCAATGATGAAGCGAGCAGCACTGGGCCGGAGGAGAAGTCTAGGCGCGACTCTCCAAGCGTACGACTGCATGCATGTCGTTCACTTGCAGATGCGTTGTATTTTTTATTTGTTTTCGTCTGCGACAAAGTAGCCACACACTTGCTTGGTTTGCGAAGGCTCATATGTCGGCAAGCAGGCCTTGGCCATTTTTCCTTGGCTACGAATGTGCAGGAATGGAAACTCGCTCAACGACGCAACTGTGCGGTAAAAGTCACGTGCCTGGAGGTGTGCTTTCGCTTTGGCTTTTCCATGCGGCGGCGCCGCGGGCGCGCCAGATAGAATCGGCATGTCCCTGGCCCGCGCGCGGCGGCCACGCGGGCACTTAGCGCTCGGGCCGCTTAGGTCGACGTGCTGACCCCGAGGGCCGCGCCGTAACTTAGCGAACATTCAGGGATGACAGCCACGGTAAGGTTATAGAATTTGTAACATTTAACTATTTACAATCAGCCACCCATTAAAAAAATTAAAACCTTACATTGTGAAAAATATTATTTATATATTTACGATTTTGTAAATTACGATTTACGAAATATTTTGTAAATTTACGACAACCCTTTCTTGCTCGTAATTGAATTTCAAGTCGGTACGTAGTACTTGTAATTTTACAACTCCACTTCGTGGAAAATTTTCCCGTAAACCAACAACTATTTTTCACAGAGTAGTGATAAAGTATAGCTTTTAAACTTTTGAATTCCTTTGTTTTTGTTAAATTAGACCTCAAAACAGTACCCACATTATTTGTCAGGCGCTAAAATTTGTTTTGTCATGGGGTATATTCAGTTACGGCCCCCTGACCCCTGCCCTCGGGGTGGCTTTCACTGCTGGCCTGTCGGCCTGGACCGCAACAACCCGCTCGGGTTCAGCGGGCCGCTCAGATCAGCTCTGCGGCGTTCAGCGATTGGACAAGACAGGACAGCCCCAGTTAGTTGACAGAAACAAGCTCCTTGAGCCCCCGCCCCGCCCCGCCCCGCCCCGCCCCGCCCCGCCCCGCCGTGCCTGGGGGAGCAGCGCCGCAGCCCAACCAGAACGTAACGAGATCGGCGAAAGGCAAGGCTGCTGCGCGTAAAAGTCTGCCATTTCGTAAGCGCGAAATACTTCAGTTTTTATTTTTTCCTCCTTTTCTTGCTTGCCCGTCGGCAATTTGCTACTTTATTATATAGAGATCGTGATAGCGAAACTAGAAAAGGAGTTACCCTGCTGCTGCCCTGCCTTGCAAACACGCGCGTGCGGAAACATGCCATTGAGATTTACTCTTTAGTCTGCACTGCCCTTTAAAAAAAAAAAAAAATTATTATTATTATTATTATTATTATTGTTTTTTTTTTTTGTGAGGCAGAATCTCATCGTATAAGTGCAGCTAACTAGTAGCACGTGGCGCAGAACTCATCAAACAGCGTCGTGACGCGGTCAGCGCCGCCGCCGCCGCGTCACAGGCAGATGAAGCCATCACACTGGCGGGGTAGGGCGGGGCGGGGCGGGGTGGACCCCGGGGCACTGATGGGCTCCGGGCCGATCCCCTGGGCGACTACATAAAACTTTTCCTTACGAGCAGCGCGGGCGGGGCGGGGCGGGGCGGGGCGGGGCGGGGCGGGGCGGGGCGGGGCGGGGCGGGGCGGGGCGGGGCGGCCCGATCCCCTCCTGATCCCCTGGTTTATCGTCGCGGGGTGCGCAGTACGGCGACGGGCTATTATGTGCGTGGAAGTACCTGCCTGCCGCGAGCGCACCCGCCCCGCCCCGCCCCGCCCCGCCCCGCCCCGCCCCGCCCCGCCCCGCCCCGCCCCGCCCCGCCCCGCCCGCCGCGGAGGTTCAGGTTCAATTACTGGATCATCTAGGGTGCACTGCTGGCGGGGCGGGGCGGGGCGGGGCGGGGCGCGCGCCTGCTGGGCGTGGCGAGGCGAGGTGAGGCGCGCTGAGCTGCTGCGCGAGCCATTTTCGCCGCTCCTTTAGCGGTTTTGTAACGTTGCGCAATGGCTGTGCGGGCTGACGGTCCTGACGGTACGGGTCCCCCGCTGGCCTGCAGGAGGAGGAGCTCCCATCAGCGGGGCGCGCGGCTTAAGGAGATTAAGGAGGAAACATAAGCGGACAAATATAAAAACGGCCACTTGACGGCGGAGACCTAAACGCACCACGAGACGAGAGAGATTTGGCTCTGCGCTGCCGTCGATCGTCAGCAGACTGATTCAGAAAAGCGCTCTCGTCCTCGCTCCGTCTCTCTCTCTCTCTCTCTCTCTCTCTCTCTCTCTCTCTCTCTCTCTCTCTCTCTCTCTCTCTCTCTCTCTCTCTCTCTCTCGCATCCATACGTCGCAAACCATGTGAGTGCGAGAGAGACAGAGCGCGGAGAGGAGAGCGCTCCTCTTGAATCAGTCTACCCTGCTCGAGCCGTACCGTATGTAGATACTGTGGAGGGGACAGCTCAGCAACCGTTACACTGTGAGGGCCCGCCCGGCCCGGCGGCACATATGGGCGGGGACAGCGCTCCTACTGCTTGCTACCGTGTCTGTGAGTGTGTGAGTGAGTATGCGAGTGTGTGTGTGTCAACGACCAAGGTCAGTGCCACGGGGCCCGGGGGACCTTGTCCAGGACCGCTACCGGGGACAAGGAGGCAGGTCCGCCCACGACTCGCATCACCGCCCACTCCATACACAGCGTCACCTCTCCCCCTCTCTTTCTCTCTACAGACACTCCCGTGCGCTCAGTGCTGCAGGCAGTCTCTCTCTCTCTCTCCGCAGGACGGATCGGGCGCATGCATACCACCACTAGACGGGCGCCTTGGACCTGTTCGTGTTGACCTAGGTGCGGAGTCCCCAGCAGGAGGCGACAGGGCCGCAGGGCTGCAGCAGGGGTTCTTCATTATAAATTCAAGCGTTCACATATTTGTCTAATTTTTCTTATGTTTACCTTGATTTTCTTTAATTTTTCTGATTTTTTCTGATTTTTCTTGAATTTTTCTGATTTTTTTCAATTTTTTGTTTTTGTTTTAGGGTTTACAAACTGTTTTTAATAGTGAAGGAATCCTCGGCTACTGCAGCAGCACGGTGATTCCGAACACCGTTTTGTATAGTCCTCTCCCTTGCTCCTTATGGCCGTTGGTCGTGAGTGCGACAAGGAACGAGCGACGAAACCAGTCGTGTTCGGAAGCAGCCCACAGGACGTCGCCCTGCACAGAGACTGCCTGCCTGCGCGACGCGGTCCTCGCCGCTTCGCTGGTTATTCTCCGCATCGGAAGCGGAGGCAGCAGCAGCCTCAGCGTATCGTATATGCTAAGCAGCCACTAGTTCCTCTCGATACATCTAGTCATATTTCGAGGGACTATCTATCGGGGAGCTCCAGCCGAGCGGTGGCCGTCCCGTTCCGAGAACACAGACCCCACCGGGAGGGCATCGCTCACGGGGGCGCTGCACTAGCAGGGCGGGGCGGGGCGGGGCGGGGCGGGGCGGAGCGGGCTGTGCAGCGCCGGCAGCGCATTTACATGGCACTGAATAGTCAATGTCCCGCGCGGACCAGCGCACCAGCAGCAGCAAGCGCGATCTAATAAGCCTTTAGCTCATTGCAGCCGGCAGGGCCGGGCCGGGCCGGGCTGGGCGGGGCAGACCTCGCGGGCAGCGCGGCGCATCATTTAATAATACGACGGTGACACGTACCGGGAAATACCGCAGGGCTGTACCCACCGCTTCCAACGAAAAGTAACAGCCGCTGCGCTATGCGCTGCTCAGAGCCGCGAGCCCCACGAGTGAGGGGAAAACAACTCTGAATTTAAGCGTACAAATTTTGTGAATTTTTGAGAATTTTTAATTGAAATTTTGTTTCAATTTGACCTATATATTCGTGATTTTTTTCTGAATTTTCCTAATTTTTCCTAATTTTTCCTAAATTTCCTGAATTTCTTTGAATTTTCGAGAATTTTTCTGAATTCAGTACCAAATAACCAGGTGTTCAAAAATTTTGAAGTTGTTTCCCCCTTGCCCGCGGCCCGGCCGTCCCAGCTAGGCAAGCCTTCCTCCTCCACTCCAGTGTGATACGGAACGCAATCAAATTATACCCGACTCGTGTTAGCATATTTTCCATTTCCATGTTACAAGCGCGCGCATAGATAGGATGGATACATGCGCACGCGTCGTCGGGGTGGTGATGGCGGGAGGGGAAGCGGGAAGGCGGTAGGTGACAGGCAGGCAGACAATGGTCACCGCCAGCGCTGGGAGTGCACATGGGAGTGGCGGTGCGGTGCACGGTGCACCCGCGCGGGAGGGAACACCCTGCCCTGCCCGCCTCTCAGAGCGCGCGGGTGTCGACAGAGCGCCATGTCACCTTACCGCAATGAGAGTAAATATTATGCTGGCTGTCCTGGACGCGCGGCTGGGCGCGCTGGGAGGGGAGGGGAGAGGAGCTGCTCATGTGGGGTTGCGAAGTGCGAAGCGGCGGCAAGCACCGCGTAGCAGCGTGGAAACTAGCCGGCGCGACCATGACGCGGCGGTGAGACTGCATCGCTATCGCAAGGGCTCGCGGCTCGCCTCGCCTCGGCTAGGATCTTTAAAAACCCTTCCAGCAACCTACCTACCTACGGCCACTCATCACTCCCCTCCTCTCTCTCTCTCCTCAGCATGTCTTCGTGCGAACAGAGCGAGAGAAAAGAAAAAAGAGACGCAATAAAAAACAAGTGTCACACGATGTGCCGACGTGTAAACTTGAGGATAGGGTTTCGGAACGCCCGCGGCTCCGCGGCGGCTCCGTCTCGCTCGCACCGCACAGCGCGCTGCTCCTAATGGCGCTCCACCACCGGGCCCCGCAGGGAATTTGCGTTTTTTCCCCCGGCTTCCCATTTGCCTTACAGTCTCTTTTACCTCATTTTAGGATTTTTTTCCCCCACTGTCTCTATTCTCACTATATTTGCCTCGGTAATACTTACACCACGCGTGAGAAGACGAGGAGACCAGCCGCACAGAACGAGCAGGAAGCCTCGTTTTACTCGACAGGGAAAAAAAGTAAACAAAAAAAATACAATAAAATGAAATGACGGAGACATTAATTTTGGTACAAAATTTCTTCCTCGTGACCAGAAGAAGGGTCTCGAGACCTTCTTGTCGTCCTCAGTCAAACACGCGAGCTCTCTTATTTCTGCGAACGGGTACCAATAAGAGCGGTGTAGAGCGGTGCGGTATTTTAACCACACAAACGCTGACGCACTCGTCCGACATGAGCAGTGCAGTCCGCAGTCTGCTGCAGCGCTGCAGCTGTCACGTGCGGCCGCGCGCTCCGACACGAGTGTTATTGGCGTCATAAAGATGTCTCCCCGTCATAGGGTGGGCTGCTACCGCCCCGCAGGGGTAGGCAGTCCCACCGCGCAGGCTTCTAAACAGGGAAAAAAAACAACAAAAAAAACTAATGAGATACGTTTCAACCAAGACTTTCGGTTCTAGTATCTCAGACCCAGTGAATTTTACTGACTTGAGGATGATGGATCTTAATTCAGCAGGGCGTCAATTTGTACCTAGCAACTTAGTTTCAAGGAATTCCAACAATGCTGATTTTTTTTTTATTAAACTAAAAGTCAGATCCTAGACAAAACTATAAGGCTACTTCGTTCCTTAAAAAAAAAATCAAAAATCATAGATCTACAAGCAGATGACGCCATATCCAGAGGTACGAGTCCGAGACTAGGGCCCCTGCCGATCCGAGGATAGGCCGGCCCGCCCAACGCCGGAGCACTCCACACTGCCCACCCACAACGTCGCTCCCGATTCTCTCTCTCTCTCTCTCTCTCTCTCTCTCTCTCTCTCTCTCTCTCTCTCTCTCTCTCTCTCTCTCTCTCTCTTTCTCACGCATACACTCGCTCCGATGTGCACGGTGACATGCCGAAACATTCCTGGGCCGCGCGCACTGCTGTGTAGTGTGGTGCTCCCCGCCCTGCTGAGCCGCGCTGAGCAGCGCAGCTATGAGAGATGCCTGCCCTGCCGCTGCTGAGCCCCGGCCCGCCCCGGCCCGCCCCGGCCCAATTAGACGTGACACTGCACTGCAGCGCGCGTGCAGACGCGCAAGCAGGAGCCGCGGGGAGCACCACGTGACCAGGCGCGGGGAATACCATCCGCAGCAGAGTCTCGAGACCAGAGCCTTCACTCTTTCCTTTTATTTTTGAGGACGCAGCTTTCTACACAGTGGCTAAGACTCGTATGCATGTCCCCCTTCCTGCTTTTTTTTTTTTTTTTTTAAGTATAAAGCAGGTTCTGCCTGCTGCGGTACATCCGTTCAGGTTAAACCTCAACAATTGCGTGATTGAGGAATAGCGCCTGGCTGGCCCACCGCCGCGGAGCCTCCGCGCGGTATTACGCATTGGGAAAGCAGGGGGGAGCCTCCCAAATCTGAAGGGAAAATCGTCCAGATGGCCCCCGTCGGGTCGGGGCGGGGCGGGGCGGGGCGGGGCGCACTGCCGGATGCGGAAGTGGCGGTTTGGCCCGCGGCGGCGGCGGCCCGCGCACCGCCACTTTGGGGAACCACCGCACACGGGCCCCGCCCGGGCCCGCATCCATCGCATCATCGCGAAATAACGAATATAGTAGTAATAACGGTAACACGCGCTGCGCTGCTGCTGGGGGGCCGCGGCCGGGCCGGGCCGGGCCGAGCATGAGAGGAGGAAGAATGGAGGCGCGTTGCGTCACAGCAGCCGCGCCCGCCTGATGAAATAATGGAATATAGAGAAGAGCATGGGAACAGAACAGCACGCGGCTGCTCCGCACGAGGGAGAAAGACAGAGACAGAAAGAGAGGGAAGAGGGGGGGGGGACCTGCGAGCGTTCCAATAAGTCGCCTATACATCGCTTATAGGACCTCTTGGTAGAACTGAGGTACTTTACTTTACCCGCACTAACTTATCTTACAAAAAATAAAACGTAAAAAGAAAATGTAAGCTTTATATGCTAATCACTGTGAGAAATTCCTGTACCGGTACGGGAAAATTTTCCATGAGAGGTCTTGTACAATTACGATTCATATTGTAAATTTTTAATAACAATACGTATCAACCCAGAATCGATTGGTGAGCAAACAAAGTCGAGAAGCGTACAGTCGTACATGTACAAGATATGTTGTAAATAGTGAATTACAAAATATATTGTACATCTACGGAAATATTTTTCACAGTGATTGCTCCAAAATATGTGGTCTTAAAAATTATGCTGGAATTTTTTTTTTACAGTGTGAAGAAGAATACGGACAAGCGGAACGGTTTGACTGCTTTGTATATATTTATCTTGCGAGGCGGGTTGGGCTGGGGTATGGTGCGGTATGGGGCCGGGCGGGGCGCGCTTCGAACATGGTGGACTGTACAGTGCAGGTGGGGCGCAAGTGCGCAGAGAAAAGGGAGAGAGAGAGAAGAGAGAGAGAGAGAGAGAGAGAGAGAGAGAGAGAGAGAGAGAGAGAGAGAGAGAGAGAGAGAGAGAGAAAGAGAGAGAGAGAGAGAGAGAGGGAAAAAGAGATAAAGAGTGGGAAGGCTGTTCGCGATGAGTTAGAGGCGCAGTTTGCCAATGAATATCGCACTCGAGAATCATTGAAATTATGCGAATAAGCCGCCCGCTCTCCGCGTCGTACTCAGAGCCCCGCCTCGCCACGCCACGCGAGGACGCATCCAGGAAGAACGCACATCTCTGCCGCGGGGAGGACAAGGGTAGGGTGGGGTGGGGGGGGGGTGGGGGGGGGAAGCTTATAAGAATGCAGCAGATCAAAGAGGATGTTACGATCCGACTCGAGAAGAGATAAGCCGTCTGCACACTCACACACACGCAGACACACTCACGGCCTGAGCAGTCCTGCCACCATACGGCGCTCTCCGATCGATTGTCATTGCGATTAGCGTTATTTGCAGCGAGTTAAGCACTCCCCTGCTTACAGCCCCACGGGGCCCATTACGGCGGCACGCGGTCGCTGCTCAGACGTTCAGTACGAGACCAAAACAGGCCTAACGCTATAACGCTATTGAGCCGACGCTACGCGGGCGAGCGGCGGCGGCAGCAGCATCCAGTTCCGAACATCGCTTCCGTCCTTGTCGCACCTATGGCGGTACCATGTTGGCAATGGCAGGGCCCCGCATAAGTGCGACAAGGAGGGAGGCGCGAGAGCGATTTTCTGAATCAGACGGCAGGGACTACCCTACCGCTATCTCTTCCGCGCGGACAGGAACAGAGAGATACGGAGAGAGAGAGAGAGAGAGAGAGAGAGAGAGAGAGAGAGAGAGAGAGAGAGAGAGAGAGAGAGAGAGAGAGAGAGAGAGAGAGAAAGCGTTACGCACCCGAGCCGGGCAGCGTTACATCTGTAAGGGCGCGACAGAGTGGTGGCGTGCCGCGGGGCGGGGCGGGGCGGCCCGGGCGGCTACACTGCTGTCACGCCACGCCCTGGACCACAGCATCCCCGCCCCGCCCCCGCTCCCCTGTTATTACCGCCTCATTTACTACTACCTGCCGCTCTGTTTCCGTCCAGCCCAGCCAGGCTCAGCTGCTACCGACGACGGGGCGGGGTGGGGAGGAGCAGGGCGGGGCAGGGCGGGGCAGGGCGGGGAGCCGACAGAACAGCCGCCGCTACTCAGCCTCCATTAAAATATTACGGAGATGACACCGGCGCGGGGCGAGAGATGACAGCTTCATTGCGAGAGGGCCAGGCCAGACGGCCGTCTGATTCCGAAGATCGCTCTCTTGCCTCCGTCCTTGTCGCACTCATGGCACTATGCCCTCCCCGACATGAGGCACCGCCGCAGGTGCGACAAGAACAGAGTTACGAGAGCGATCTTCGGAATCAGTCGGCAGGGGCAGGCCCAAGTGGGTCCAGTTCGGGCGGGGAGCGCGGAGGGTATAATATCGTGACCGCGGGGTGAAGCAGCTGCAGCGAGTGATAGGGCGCTCAGCCGCTGCTCAGCCAGCGCTCAGCCGCGCGGTGTCCCTCTGGTCGTCGCTCTGCTTGACTGGCTGAGCTGCTGGCCGCCCGCCGCCCCGCATCGCTCTGCATTGAGGTTAACACTTGTTACGCTTGCGCCAGCCAGACCTGCGCCGAGCGCGCCCGCCCCGCCCCGCCCCGCCCCGCCCCGCCCCGCCCCGCCCCGCCACGCCCCACCGCACCCCGCCGCGCCCAGCGACACACTATCACTCTTATCGGCGGGGCGGGGTGGGGCGGGGCCGCCGCACCTTATCGACGATTTGCGCGGCGCGGGCGCGCGGGCGCCATAGAGCCGTTATGTCGTAAAAGAGAAGGGAAGGAGGTCGGCGAGGTCGGCGGGAGGAAGTATCTGAGTGAATAACCGAGGTGTCCTCCACCACGATAAAATTAGAGATTAATGCGAGAAAAATTACTCCCGTGATATACTAGCGTATTCTCGTAAGAAATTTGCTCGTGTACGTGCGAGACGTTCGCAACTACACGCGAAATTCAGTTTACATCCTTCACACTGTAAAAATTTGTTGTAAAATAACGACAAGAAAAAATTACAGGTTTCGCTGTTAAATCGGTGAACAGATTTTTCCTGTAGTTTGATGAAACATTTTGTGAATTAACAAGAAAAATCGCGAAACAACAGATAAAATTTGTAAACTTACAGAATTCTTTTGTAAAGTTACGGAATATTTTTGTAAAGTTACAGAGTTTTTTTGTAAATGAACACGAATAAAAAGTAAATTCGCAGTCAGTTCGTTTAACAAAATTCACAGATATTACCTGTTAATTTACGACATGTTTTTTTTACAGTGCAGGAGTGGTGGAGCAGGATACCTCGGGCATAACTGCAGGACCAAAACGACTCATAACTTCATTTTAAAAACGCTTTTGAAATGGCTTTACTTCAAAACATTTCGATGATAAGTACTATTTAGCAAAGGGCACATGGGCCTTTTTTTCACATACGAATCTAATGCGAGAAAAAAATATTCTTTTTGAACTGCTACGTATTTCATTTTTGTTCCTCGTGATTTATTTTCTCGACCCCCGTGTGACGTGAGCGACGCGCGTGTGTCGCTCGGCATGCAGTGGCGGGGCGGGGCGGGGCGGGGCGGGGCGGGGCGGGGCGGGGCGGGGCGAGCGAGGGAAGGCCCACCAGGAGCGCTCAGCGCACCGCGCACGTCGCCTACAATTAACAAGCGCTCTTTTTTTTTTCCCGCCCTGTTCTGGCCAGGTCTGGTCTGGTCTGGTCTGGTCGTCCTAGGGACTGGAGGTTTCTTGCGCCCTCCACTCCCAACTCTTTATACTACACGAGTAATTGTTGCACTGGGACGGCGGCAGCGGGGGGCATCCGGTGCAAGGGCTTAAGACAAGGGAAAGATTAATGGCATAACAACGCTTATTCCTCTGAGAGAGAGAGAAAAAACGAGAACTTTGAAACCATTGCGAAAAAAGAGAAAAGAAGATTTAAAGAAAAGATTACAGCTCCCTTTCACTTTTTTTGCCAAGACGCACCAACACGGGCATTTCATGACAGTTTAATTGTCTTTGATACGTCCCTTCATGTATAACAGTTTTCGTTTACGACCGACAGAGTGGACGGTTCCACGCAATATTCACCAGCCAGCCTTTCCTAATTGATTCGCAGTCCGCGCGGCAGCCCCGGCCCCGCCGCCACACGGCCGCTGCGTTTATCAGGAGCCGGTTGTTGTTCGAAATGAATCGTGCGCCGGCCCGGCCCGGCCCAGCCCACGTGACGTAACAATAGACGGAGTGCAATGGCAAATAAATTCCCGCTAACTGTCGAATTACGCATTCCGCCAGTACCGGTGGAGAAGAGGGGGGAGGGAGGGCTATGCCAATGCAGGCAGGGGATGCGTTCGGATAACGGGTCGCCGGCCCGCGCAGCCCGCGGGACAGGGTGCGGTCCCGATAGGCACTCGCCTCCTGCTCATTCGGAGGCAGCGCAGCGCAGCACCCGCACCTCCTGGATCCCCACAACGCCACCCAAGGCGAGACCAACTGGGGTGTTTCTCTGTCCAATTGGCTTGCACACTGGAAAAAAAAAGTTGTAGGTTTACGGGAAAATTTTCAACGAAGTGCAGTTGTGAAATTACAAAAGCAAATCGTAAAATTACAAGCACAGCGAGAACCACGAGCAAACAAGGGTTGTCGTAAATTTACAACCTACAGTATTTCGTAAATCGTAATTAACAAAAAATCGTAAATCTACAACTTTAATTTAATGAGCTTTTGCGAGTATTTCCTGATAATTCCGCGACAACGCATCTTTTTCAAGATGCTCGACCACCCCCACCCCTAACTCAGCCATCCACCTGGAAAACGGACTTGTACGCCAGAAGCACGGCGCGCTGCTGAGGATTTGTGATACAGTATTGATAAGAGCCAGCGGACAGCCTGGGAACAGAAGCGCGCAGAAAATGGCTCTAGCGGACGGCAATTATTTTTCTGACTTTAGACCTCCTCGCTGTTTCACATGGCTGTCATGCGACCGCGCATGCAACGCTCAGCGACGAGCTGAAATGCTAACGCGTAAAGAATGCGCCTTTATGCCTACGTGCGAGTACCTGCTGCTCGAATGTCCAGCACTTCCTGTCTTTTGCGTGATTTTCATTCGTGCTAAATGTCTTTTTTTTTTTTTTTTGGCTTTATTATAATAATATTTTTTTTTTTAAATCAGGGAGTTGCGATGCCCAGCCTGCCAGTTTCACGACCGTCTGACATTTCATTTCAGCCGTCGAGCAGGCCAGGCGGGGCCAGCAGGTGCGACGCGCCCCGCTTGCCTGGAGTGGAGGTGACATTCCCCGTTCCCGACTGTTTTTGGCCGCCGAGCCGAAGCCATCACGTCGTGTGAATGGCGGACAGCCTCGGAGAGAAGTATGTCAGAGCATGAGCGGCGGAGTGAGAGAGAGAGAGAGAGAGAGAGAGAGAGAGAGAGAGAGAGAGAGAGAGAGAGAGAGAGAGAGTGCGCGCGTGAGAGCGAGAGAGACGGGCAGTATACGTACATGAAGAAACGTACCTATACGCGCCGGGTCACGTTTGCTTGTTTTTAACCTCCACAGACTCCCGGTCGCAGCCTCATTCGTCAAGTTCAGACGTCGAGCGGCAGGCAGGCCGCCTGCTTGCCTGTAGTTTGCCGCTCCATTTCGCCCCCGCCCCGCCCGACTGCAGCAGCGCTGCGCCGCGCCGAGCTCGCCCACGCGGTCAGCAATACGACCGATCGCCTCCCTCCCCGTCCACCTCCTCCTCCTCCTCCTCCTGCCCGACTCCACCGCCACGCTCCCGTATGGAAGGCCGCGCCAGTATCTGGGTTAGGTCGCGTCGCACTGCACTACGCCGCGCCACGCCGCGCCACACACATGGGCGGCCGTCGATGGGGAAAACTACTCTGAAATTTTTGTACACCTCGTACTTCAGAAAAATTCAGGAAAATTCCGAAATATTTACAAAAGTTGATGAAAATATCGAAAAAATTCTATCAAATACTCACAAAAATTCAGTAAAAATTCACGAAAAGTCACAGAAATTCACAAAATTTGTACACCAAAATTCACAGTTGTTTCCCCCTCGGCGGCTGGCTCAGGCCTGGCAATTGCACGGGAGACCCAAGCCCGCTCAGTGTCTTTCTTTTTAAATACATTCATGTCGAGGGTAATGCTTGGTGCACTTCCAATATCATAGAGCTCTGAAATCGTTCTGAATTGTCATTTTACTATTTACGCGATGAATTTTACAAGTCAAAGGAATGCCACCAAAAATGCGAAGATTAGCATGATGTGATAACAACGTAACGTGTGTGCAATAAGTGAGCAATCAGTGAGTTGTTTTCCGTATAGATTAATCGTAATGGATCAAAGCTAAGTGGGCCATCATTTTCAAACCACCGCCGGGCAATCGCGGCAACGCAAAAAAAAGCGAAAACTCACAAAAAACTGGCTAGTAAGCCGCAGTAGTCTCCAGGCTGGAGACGTCCAGCCGCCGGTGACTAATTGACGCGCTCTGCTCTGCCCGAGGCGGATACGGACGAGCCGGAAGTGTGGCCTTCTAGCCTCGCCTAGGCCAGAGCAGCGCGACGCGTGTCGCGGGGCGGGGCGGGGCGGGGCGGGGCGGGGCGGGGCCAGCAGGCTGGACTACAATGGGGCACTTCCACTGCGACTGCAGAACCCACAACCCCATCGCTGAACAAGCCCTGCAGCAGCAGGGTGATCCCAGACAGCGGT
The DNA here is from genome assembly GCA_029379305.1 of Frankliniella fusca. Taxonomy (NCBI): domain Eukaryota; kingdom Metazoa; phylum Arthropoda; class Insecta; order Thysanoptera; family Thripidae; genus Frankliniella; species Frankliniella fusca. The sequence continues at coordinate 6,223,374 of JAHWGI010001411.1, forward strand.
TGGTAGTGTCCTCTCTCTTGCTCCTTACGGGCGTTCCCCATGACTACGACAAGGACAGAGAGATGCGAAACCGCAATGTGCGGAATCACCCTACCACAGCAGCCCTATACGACTTGGCCACTTCTGGCTGGCCAGCCGGTCCAACAAAAACACACATCTCATTCCCTGCTCCCACTCGCAAACTCAGAAACACACACTCACACGCTGAGGTGCACGCGCGCGCCCGGCAGAGTGACTCCAAACAGCGTTTAGTAGCAGTGCACTCTCTCTCTCGCTCCTTGTGGCCCCACGGGTGCGACAAGGACAGAGAGGCGAAACCAGAGTGTGGAATCGCCCTACAGGCAGGCAGGCAGGCAGGCGTTCCGCAGGGATGGCAGCCTAATGAAGGGAACATTTCCATTAGTGCGGCCCTGCCCCGCCCCGCCCCGCCCTGTCCGGTCCAGGAAGTGGGCGACTCGACTCGAGGCGGCCGGGCCACGGGCCACACGCCAACGAGACGACTCACTCAACCCTAAGCGCAGCACGGAGCAGCTATAGGCCGTCCACACACACACGACAAGTGCTCCCGCCTCTCACCGAATATAGAGAGAGGGAGAGAGGGAGGGGGCGGGGAGGGATAAATGAGGGACGAGGAAGAGGGGGGGGGCCTTGGGTCACCGCTTCGCAACAATTACAGGTACAATACAATTGTCTGGCGGCCAGTGTTTGCCTTCGTCTCCCCCCCTGTCCGCGACCGCGCGCGCGCACTCACACACACACACACCTACACATACACGTATACGTTTATGCCTATGCGGTGCCGGCAGAGAGCTCTTGTGTTTCCGTGTTTTGTTATTTCTCCGCAGAGTCGTCGTAGTGGTGCAAAAGCGCGCGGCGTTGTTGTGTTTTCAGCAACCGCTTATCAAAGCAGATGGGGAGGAGAAGAAGAAGAATAAGAAGAAGAAGGAGGAGGGGAAGGAGAAGGAGAGGAAGAAGAACGAAGGGAAGCGGGAGGAGATGCGAGGCGGCAGCCCCCCTCCCCCTCCCCCCCCCTTTTCCCCTCCCATCGCTGCCGTTTCAACACACTCGGCGCCGCGCGCGCTCATTTAAATATTAAATGCAGCACGCACGCACGCACGCACACACACACACACACACAGAGCAGAAGCGGCAGCCTGTAAAAACGCAGAGCGAAGTCCGGCGCACGCGTGCGTGCGTGCGTACGTCCTATTCCGTCTCCGTCACGTATTTTTATTTTTTTAAATACGAACAACAATTACTCACGAGCTGCGAAACACAAAAGGTTGTTCGTACGAATGGAGTTATTAGGAATATAGTCATGATGATGAGTGGAGACGAGTGCCATGCACAGGCATTTACGCATCGAGCCGCGAGCAATGTGACGCAACGAGGTCACGGCTGCAGCGCGCGCACCACCGCGGCTCGGAATCACTTTCGCACTTGTCATCCATATGTATTCAGGCAGGAGCGTATAGCGGAGAGACACGATCGAGTTGGGGGTCCAAGCGGTCCAAGCAAGGCCGGCAGCATCTGCCGGGCCAGCAGCTCCCCCCCCCCTTCTCCCCTATCTTGCCCTCTCTAAACCGATCTCATCTGTCACTCTCGAATTCTCGAACAGAAAACTTAAAGTGCACTCACTCTGTATACTTAAATTCAAGCGAACCTGTCCACTGTCCACGCTCTCTCGCTTTCATCAAGGTAACAAAGTAACACACTGCCATATGTGTGCTTTCAAGAAGTATGTGCAAAGATATAAACCGAGGGAGAAAAACTCTGAATTTTTTGCACAACTCGTAATTCAGAAAAAATCAGAAAAAAAAATATAAAAAAATTCACAAAATTAAGGAAAACTCAGGAAACAATTCAGAAAAATTCCGAAAACAAAACCAGATAAATTCATAAAATTTTAGGCAAAATTCTCAAAAATTCTATACAAATTCTCGAAAATCCGCGAAAATTTACCAAACATGTACACCTTAATTCCCCTTGGTCCGAACGCTTCCAACTAGGTTCCTCGTGTACGTCCAGATGAATGAAATATGCACATGTGCACGGGGATGAATCAAGTCACTCTCCCACGACCAGCCTTGACATCGTTATGACCCTCCCCAAACTCCGACAGAGATACCCACCCACTCGCGTGTCTTCTGAAAGCGAATCATGCTGCTATGAGAAACATTGCTCGCAGCGTAACCCACACATGCATACATACACACTCACAGGCGTGCGCGCGCTTGCATTTTACAATGACCGCGCCGGGGGACGCGAGCTGTTCGTTAGGGCTAAAACACAGTCCCATAATTACGAGAGGCTTGGTTCTGTTTCCGCGTTGTTCCTCAGCCGATGCTTTATCAACACGCAAGAAGACGCCTTATATATCCGCTCGTTAACAGCCGGCCGGCCGGCCAGACACAAGCTCCGCGCCAAGGCTTTAACCAGCCCGCACGGTCCTTAACTAAAACCCGAGGGGAAAACAACTCTGAAATATTTGTAGACATCATAATTCAGAATGAATCACGAAAATTCGGAAAAATTCAGGAAAGTTTACAAAATATCAGAAAAATTAAGGAACATTCGGAAAAAATCACAAAAATTTAGGTCAAATTCAAGCAAATATTCTAAAAGCTGAAAAATTCGCAAAAAAACTCAATTTGAACATAATTATTCAGAGTTGTTTCCCCCTCGCTAAATCCACCGTCTCTAACACTGACCATCTACTTTCTGAAAATACAATAACAATGGTACGAAAACCACCACTGTCCCAGGAGAGGGCCACAGAGATTACCTCTCCTTGTCCGATAGCTGGATTTTCAGAGTCACACTTAAAGATTTAATGATAAAGAGAAGCTGATTCCTGCGGTTGTGCAAATGTTGGGGATTCGTTCCTTTACTTAAAACGTGCGGTACATAAAAAATTATCGCATTATAGTTTTCATAATTTTACCTTACATTTCCATAACACGTCTTTTAGGATAAAAAGTTATCACGTGAAGAAAAGCGAGAAATCAGAGCAACCACCAAACACGCGTTACACTAGAAACCCAAGTGTGTGAATGTCGCACCTTTGTAGGTGTGCGAGGATTCATTCGTACACTTGGCCGCTTAAACGTGTGAATTTTCCTAGCATATTCACACGTTTCAGTGGCCAAGTGTACGAATGAATCCTCGCACACCTGCAAGTGTGTGACAATCGCACACTTGGATTACCAGAGTTTTGCAAAATTCCGAGTTCATCTGGTCAGATTCAGTCTGGCGCATATGGCGCATGTCCTTCAGCTCCTGCCCCCTTTAAAAGGTCGTATGTCACTCTTCAATTTCCATGTCCGAGCATTTGCCTGATGCTGCTGTCAAAATCCCTCGCGGTGAAAATCGTTAAAGCAAAGACCCGCGCGCAACGCATATCGATGTATATCGAGCGTTCGGTATCGTTCCAACCCGTAAATCACGGCGCATGCCGACGCAAGGAATCACCCTGTTACGGGTATGACCCGGCGCGGCCCTGCCGACCCGTATGGGTAAACCTCATATGAGGCAGCATCAGACGGAGGGGGGAGGGGAGTCTCGTAAATCTGTCGGGTCGGAACATAAACGTATCTGACGCCCCGGACAGACGAGCGCAATTTAATTTCGTGTAAGTGTATGTGTACGCAGAGAGCGGAGGTGAGAGAGGCGATATAACGCGAGATGGGGCTTTTAGGCCAGAGAATTCTCTCACACATCTTTTTTTTTCAGGCCATACGGTGGCCGGCAGCGGCATGCGCGCACGTTTCCCTGTGCGTCTTTTTTTTTTTCTCCTCTCGAGCCTCCATTCCCTATGAGTCCGCCGTCCGGGACGAAGCAGCAGAGCGTCACAGGTCGGCGAAAATGATAATGAGTGGAATTAAACAAACGGGCTTTACGACAGTCGTTTGTGATCCCGTCAACATGATGTGATACCCCCTGGGCGCTCAGGTCAGAAGAGGGACTCACGCAGTCTCGAGCAAGGGGGGAGGGGGGAGGGGGGAGGGGTCACTAAAAAAAAATTGTACGGCCCCCAAAATAGGGTTTCGGGGTTGGAAATATTTCCCGGAAAAATTGGAAATATTTCGGGAATATTTCGGAAATATTTCTGAGGGGTCCGAAATATTGGAAATATTGGAAATATTGATTTTCCTCAGCAAAGGGCATTTGCATGAATATATAGCGTAACTTTGCATTAAAATCGTAATTTCCCGCGTTTGTCGGATACCAATTGTTTGTGACGGGGTCGTTGTGACGGGTCGTTTCAAAAACCACTCGGGAGCGGTGAGGGCCGCCGCCGCCGCGGCGCGCCGCCTAACCTTACTTTCACATGTGCGACGATCCGATCCGACGGACGCTTCAAGACGAGAATTTGTTTGTACTTGTAAATTGCAATTAAACGATATAATTCAACATAAGTTTACGTGTTGAAAGTTCTTCTACGTCATTTCCCTACCCTCTTCATAGAAAAAATTGCGGCTCTCTGCAAAAATACAATAAAAACTACTTTTTTCAATATTTCCAATTTTTCCGAAATATTTCCGAAATATTCCCGAAATATTTCCAATTTTTATATTTCCGGAAAAATAGAAACCCTACCCCAAAACAATTATTTAATATTTTTTAATGATTAAAAAAAGAAGAGATATGAAAAGAAAAATCCGAAAACTCGAGAAAAAAATTAACAAAAAAACGAGAGGAAATTGGAAAAATTCGGAAATGGGGCTAAAAGACTATAATCTAACAAAAAGTGACAGAAATTTTCTTTGAAAAATCAAAACAAAAAATCAAAAGTCAAAGTCAAAAAAATCATTGTACACATTTTGTAAGAGTGATCTCCCCTCGAGTGCGGGCGCGGACGTACCACGTATGCACATGCTCACGAACGCGCAAGCTCTCTCTCTCACTCACACACACGCAACCGAAAACAAAGACACCGACGCGACATCCGTCAGGAGGTAATTAAAACAAGGCAAGGAGAGGCCGGCCGGCGCGAGCAAGAGGACGCGACCGCGTTTTTATACCTTACCTTTATCTCTCTTTTTTTGTGTGTGTGTCTTTATTTCTCCTTTTGGCCCTTGTCAGAACAAGAGTACCCCGCGCGCAAATAGCCCGCAAATCAAGTCACGAATTCCTGCGCGCTCTGCTGCGAAACGTACTTGAGCGCGAGAGGTGAGGCGGGAAAATGCTTGGCCTTTTCTCCATGAGTCGTGTCGGAGGCTTTGCACGGTGTGGTGTGTAAGAGGGAGAGGGAAGACGGAGGTATAGGGTGGGGGGTGTCTTTATGCAGAGTGACCCCAGAGGTGACCGGCCTGTGAATTCGATCGGCTGCAGCAATGAGCCAGATTTGAGACGGTTTTGGTGGTGTCCGGTACTGACTGTGCCGCGCCGCACCGCAGAGTTTTCATTCGGGTGGGTAATGTGGTCGCTCTCGGACCCGACGATGCCGCTGCGTTTTACCCGACCCGACCCGACCCGGCGGCCGCCTGCCGAAGTCCGCAAGACCCGGCGCGGGTCTCCGGACCCGAGCCGGGCGAGGCGGAGGCCGGCAAGCGACACTGAGAGGCGACGGGGGGTAATGTTATGTGATTGCAATTATTTGCGAGATACGGGAAGTTACGATAAGACAGTATATGAGAAAACGCGTAACTTTCACAGTCGCACACATTTCGTTAAAAATTGAATCGAAAATATATGTTATTAACTTGAAAAACCAAGAATACGGTGAACTTCGGCTTATTTTCAGTAATATGATGCCAATTACATGAGAAATGCCGTATAGAATTGGAATTTGTTTTCGCATTGAGCTGACTGGTGCTGTCCCTCAACAGTGGACAAAGGGCCTGCTATCATCATCACCAAAATACGTAGCAATTTTATGTCAAAGCAAAATTTCCCCCCTTGCGCTCGGCTCGTCTCCCTGGGAGTCGAGCCGGCTGCGTCACCTGTCTGTCGCCCGTCCGTTCGGCTCGTCCCGAGAGCGTCTTCGGCAGAAAGAGAGAGACAACACTAGGCATCGCACGCCAGGCGGTCGGGTAATGCTACCCACCCGATTGAGAACTCTGCCGCAACGCCGGAGCCCGGTTAAGTACAAAAAAAGGGCGGCGTCATTCCGATAAAGGAAGTGAAAGAAGTTCGATCGGGGGAGGGGGATAGGGAAAGGAATTAAAGAAAAAATCTTCATGGTTACAAACCAAAAATTAGATGTTTAAAAAAAAATTAGGAAAGGAGGCGTGTAACCTCGTGTCTGCGGGTGCGCCACGCCACGCCACGCCACGTACTTGCCGGTGGTGCGGGCGGCAGGACACGGTCACGCCCGTACACGCCTGAGCGCGTTTAAAAAGCAAATGACGCCAGCCACCCCGGCAAAGCGTGCAGGCTGAGAACACCGTCACCGTCACCGCCCGCCACATCAGCGACTTCTTAAAACATTCCTCCTAATTATCCCGCGCCGGGCGATTATTCCCCCATCATCAGACTAAAGCAGCATGAGAGCGCGGTGCCCCCCACCCCCGAGCAGCGCAGCACGACCTTACTTCGCTCCCGCGCGCTCAAAGTAAAACGGATTCCTCTCCTCCTCGCACCCCTGCTGCCTACTGCCGCCCCGGGGCGGGGCCGCCGGGGCGGAACGGAACAGGAGCGGCAGTCGAAATCGACGCCATCGGCACTGAGATGGGGTGGGGTCGAGGGGAAAACGACTCGTGAATTTTCCGGAGTTTTCCTGAATTTTAGTGAATTTTTACTTGAATTTTACTTCAATTTGGTAGAATTTTTCTGAATTTTTCTGATTTTTTTCTGAATTACGAGGTGTACAAAAATTTCAGAGTTGTTTCCCCCTAGGGTAGGGTGGGGTAGGGTGATGATGGGTGAGGTGATCGAGGTTAGGTTAGGAGGCGAGGTGAGATGGGGTGCGTTGGGGTGGGGTGAGGTGAGTTGGGGAGGGGTGGGGTGGGGCGGGGCGGGGTGCAGTGAGCTGGGGAGTGGTGGTGAGGTGACATCACGTTCCTTATTCGTGCGGCCCCCGTGTCATGAGCTCACGCAGCCGGATCGGAGCGTGACGCGCGAAGAGCCAAGCAGGGTGCTGCTCCTTCACCTTCCGGTAAACACACACACACACACACACACACACACACACAGAGGCACACACTTTGCAAGAAACGTGATGGGCCGATGGCGTCACAGTGTACCAGCCGGCCGGCGCGGGGCGTTGAGCCTGGCTATGACCTTTAGGCGTGGGCGTAGCTACGGCCCTGCTGCTGCCCGCTGCAGCGCGCTGGACCGGGCCGGACCAGGACGGCGCTCACATCACACTGCAGGGACTCGAGAGAGGTTCGCTCCGGTGCGGCCTGGTCCGGACCTGGCTACGCCGCTGACCTTTATCTCCGCCAAGGCGGCTCCGGAGGCTCCGGGCCGCTCCACTCCGGGCTCCGGGCCGGGCGCGGCTCCGGCAGGAGGAAGTGAGACGCGTGCAGCTCAGCGCGCCATGAGGGCGGCGGCGGGCGATGAGTTGTGTGGGGATGGATAGGCAACCGGCCCGGCCGAACGCATTGGGGTCGACGCGTTGCCTACCCCGCACGGGGCTTCGCTCGGGGAGAGTTCACCAACAAGGAAAAGGTGGTGAGGTCTGTCGGCAGTGTAGGGCGAGGCGGGGCGGGGCGGGGCGGGGCGGGGCGGGGCGGGGCGGGGCGGGGCGGGGCCGGGTGCAGTGGAGCGAGGGGGCAGCGCGGCGCTGCCGTCGCACCGCGGCAAGGTCACAGGATGGCGGGGTGGGGCGGGGCGGGGCGGTTTGGCGTGACGGGGCGTGGCGGGGTGTGGTGGCGGCGGCGGGGCGGCGCCAGGACTCGACCAGCACCACCGCCGTCGCCGCGCCGCCGATAGATCGCGACCTTTGAGCGCCAAACTGCTGCACTTTCACATTCACCTGATACGCCGCCGCGGCCAACCCCCGTGGCCCGGTTGCAGTGAGTGCGAGAGAGACGGGGCGAGAGCAGCCCCTCAGGGGCCCTCTGCGCCCTGCAGTGAGTGCGCGAGAGAGACGGAGCGAGAGCCCCGGCTCCAGACAGAGATACGACAGCTCAAATGCGCTACAAAGCTCGCAAACTTGGCCTCCTGATTGAAACCCTCTCATATCGGGCTTGCTCTACCCGCAGTCGCGGCGAGAGTCGCGGTGCAGGCTGCAGGCGCGGCGCGCAGGCCACAAGGTCCGCCTAACTCTGCTTGTTTTTCCCTCATTCCCAGGGCCTTTCCTTTTGGCGTGACAAGTTATTTCGAGTGGGAGCGCGCGCCCGCTTCAGCGATAAAACACCCGGCAGGCAGAACAGAGACTTCCCCTCCCCGCACCTGCAGCGGCGGCCGGCGGCGCGGTGTCCAGTGAGGCCGCCGCGCCTGTCTGACGGCCCAGCCCGGCCCAGTCCGACCCGACCCGGCGCGGAGAGACAGAGAGATTGTCCATAAATATTTAACTCGACCCTGCAGCCTGCGAGCAGCATGCAGCAGCGCCCGGAGCCTGCGGCCCGGAGGAAACTGGATTGCCTCCGGTATAACTCCCTCCCACCCCACCGCTCTGCTGCAGGAGCAGAGGACTGCTGCCCCTCCTGCTGCTCCTGCTGCTGCTCCTGCTGCTGCTCCTGCTTGCCGTCCCCTCGAATTCCGAATCGAGTGGTTGACTTTGGTGCCCCGGAATGGAATTCGCCTCACCAGCGCACAACACCCCGTGATTCGCCTGCCTCTGCCTCTCTCTCTCTCTCTCTCTCTCTCTCTCTCTCTCTCTCTCTCTCTCTCTCTCTCTCTCTCTCTCTCGTGTATTAGATTTATTACTGGTGCTTCAATGAGTGAACATGTAACGCCCTACTATAAAGAACTTGGCATGCTAAAAGTGACTGGAAGAAGAACCCTAGCTATAGCTTCTCTTATGTTTAAAATAATTAAGACCAAACAACCTGCCTACCTGTATAATAAATATGTCTTTATTTCTAATGTAAATGTCAGGTCCACCAGATCTCATAAGTTGAACATACAGTTGCCAAATCACCGTCTAGATAAGTATCATAAGTCATTTTATATTCAATCCATCAAATGCTGGAATAACTTCAAACTGTTTGATAAGATGCATCTATCTATATATACTGTCAAAAATAATATCTTCTGTTATCTACTTGCTAATATGTAAGCCATTTTATAGCTATTTGGATATACTTGTACATCTGCTTTTTTTTTCTCTTCCTTTCTTTTTCTTTATAAAAAAAAATTATTCATTATGTTTTGTAGTCACCTGAGAGCAGGTCTATATTGTAGCGGGACATCTTGTCCTTTTATATGGACCTTAATAAAATTTATTTCTATTTCTATTTCTCTCTCTCTCTCTCTCTCTCTCTCTCCTTCTTTCTCTCTCTCCCTCTCCTCGAGCAGAGCAAATTGTCCCCGCCTGTTAATCTCGCGGCCGTGATGCCCGCGATATGCGCCGTGACAGGATACGCCCCCCTCTGCTCGGCAGTCTCCCCGGTTCCCTCCTCACGGCACACTGCACCGAAACAGTAACCGGGAAGCAGGCTTTCTCAGCCGCGAGCCTGCTGCGCTCAGGGGACCATATAGCTAATCGCCAGGGTCCTGCAGGTGCAGTATTCTGGTATGGTGGGACCAGGGCCGGCGCGCTGCGGCGTGCTGAGGTGGAGTGGGTTCGCAGTTCGCAGCGATGGGGAAACAACTCTGAATTTTGGTGCTCACGTCTCTTGAATTTTTCGTAAATTTTCGAGAATTTTATGAGAATTTTTACAGATTTTTTGTGAATTTTTACGTACATTTTACCTATTTTTAATATGAATTTTCGTACATTTTCTTGATTTTTTGAACATTTTTCTAATTATTTTGAATTTTTCTGAATTTTCTTGAATTACGAGGTGTACAAAAATTTCAGAGTTGTTTTCCCCTCGGGGGTCGCATAGCCTTCACCTTCACTGCGGCCGTGAGCCGACGTGAATCGCGTCGAGACGAGCAGACGAAATCAAAAGAAGCATCATTACAGCGGAAGAGCCTATACAGCCAGTCAAGCCGGACCGGAAAAAAAAATTAAAAAAAGGAGGGACGACGACGACGATACTCGACTCATCCCATGCGATCATTGGCCGGTCGGTCCGGGTGATGACGTCACGGGTGACGCCAGACCGTGTGTGTGAGCAGGCGTGATGTCACCCGCACCGCGCGCTGCGCTAAGTGATTGGCCAGACGGAGCCAAGGTCGGGTCGCGACCCTGCGCCGGAGCCCGGAGCCCGGAGCCCGGAGCCCGGAGCCCGGAGCCCGCGGGGCTCCCCTCCCCGGAAGAAATGACCCAAGGTGTACACTATGACGAGATGCGAGCTAACACGCTGCTCACTCCCGGATTGGTCGATGACTCGGACTCGACTCCACCGCCGCGGACATAGCATCATTTTTCTGTCGAGAGAATGGTGCTGCTGCTACTGTGTGTCGTTTGGAGGCGGAATAACGCCGCGCGCGCATGGTGTGCCGTCACTCTAAACCTCCTCACCGCGATGCTGCCCGTCCGCCGGACACCGAGGCGAGGCGAGGGCGCCAGAGAGAGAAGAGCTAGTATATGGAATCTGCCAACTCACCTGCGGACAAAAAGAGAAGCGAAAGAGTATGAGTTTGAGGTATACGCACGCAGGGGTTACAACAAAAAGAGTTCCGCACGGAGCACTCGCGCTAGCACGCGGATGCTACAGGCAGCAAAGTTCTTACATGAACCGGGTGCAATTTTCTGATCTAACATTATACGGAGAACAAATTAAACTCTCTTCAAGTACAATACTAGTTGCTGTATAAAAGAAAAATGTCTATTAAAGTGCACATAGCTGTGAAAAAAAAGAGTACACGCACTCACTCGGTGTTACTCTGCCTGGAAGACAATATTATCGCGATCGCAAAAACAAAGACAGCTGGTGCTCACCACAAGCATTGCCATCTCGCGTGGAAAATTTGAATTTCCAATAAAAATAATAATACACCTGCGCGCGCAGGCGCCGCGCCGGGCGCTGCTGTGCGTGCGAGATGCGCCCGGGCAGATAGCGCGCCCCGCCACACCCCACCCCACCCCGCCCCGCCCCGCCCCAGGGCCCGTGCCGTCACCGCCTGTCATCGCTCGGCGAGGGCTTTGTTGTGGGGCGCCAGCGCGCTGCTCCTGGTATCAGGACGTGCCAACTACGCTCTGCCGCGCAATAAGGAGAAATAGGGAAAGAGGGAGGGAGGGAGGGAGAGGGGAAAAAAGAGAGAGGGTGAGAAAAGGAGAGAGAGAGGAATATAGGGAGAGAAAGAGAGAGGGAGAGGGTAGAGGTGCTGTTGCAGTATCTTCGCTTCCGAAATGACAAGACAGCAGTGTATGCAAAAGGGTGGCGCGTATAGGGGAACGTGTAGTGGAGCCCGGCTGGCAGGAAGCCGCGCTTAAACACACACACACTCACACACACCGATAAATGTGCTATTCTGCTGTCCGCGAGGCCGGGGAGAGCAGCGCGGGTCGCCTGGGGGCTCTGCGGGGCTCTGCTCTGGGCTCTAGTGCTGGTCAGTGCCGGCCCTGCCCGGCTGCGTGCGTCTGCATGCAGCCCAGGCCAGGCCAGGCAGGCCCTGAGCCAAAGCATTCCACCGCAACACTCAGACCGATCCGCGCAGGGGGGCGGCCACCTCGAAAAAATCGTGTACACACACAGAAAAACACGTGTATTTCCAATAAAATCCCAAGAAATACGGGGAAAATACAACGAAATTCATGAGAAATATGCAAGAAATACAAAGTAAGTGTACACAGAAATACTTCAGATGGGCGCCCCTCGGACCGACCGCAAGTAACAGGCCACGCGGCCGCGCGCCAGCAGAGTCAGCAACACCTCCAACAGCCGAGCGATTCCGAAGATCGATTTCATATACCTCTATCCTCGTCGCACTCATGGAGCGCCATCATGGCCAGCATAGGGCACCGCTGTAGGTGCAACAAGGACGGAGAGAAGAGAGCGATCTTCTGAATCAGTCGGCAGGCAGCAGGAAGAACAACAACAGCAGCGAGCAGCACCGGGGAGCAATCAGAGCAAAATAACTGCAGCGGGGCACAGAGCGCTTGCTAATTTATAGCGGGACGGCACGAAAATAATCATAAACAAATTTGTCCGGCGGGGCGGGGCGTGGCGGGGAGAGGCGCGGAGGGTCACCGCTCCCTCCTCTTCCCTCACCTATACGCTCTACAGGACGGCGGCGGCCCAACCTGTCCTTGGGCAAGGACGCTACGCTACCGCCCCGCCCCGCCCCGCCCCGCCCCGCAGCGCCCGTTTGCTCTGCCACAACCGGTTCGTCCAATATTGATGATCCTGGAGTGCGTGCATCGCAGGGCCGGGCCGGGGCCGGAGCCTAGCAGCAGGCCCGCGCAGCAGAAAACAGGAGCAGAAACACTCGGCGGGGGACAGACGAGGCAGGAGGCGTGATCATCAGAACAGCGCTGCCGGGCCGGACAGCAGCGCGCCAAAGCCACGAAACGGATTCCATGCGGCGCCGATCGCTCGCACAGCATGGGGCAGCCAATTTAACGGCCTTGCGAACAGCGGCCGGGTAGTAGACTCGGCGGACCCGACCCGCGTGTGGGGCGGCGCCAGCACGCACCGCGCGACAGACCGCGGCGCGGTATAATTTTTATGGATCTGCATATCTGTGCGCTGAGCAGGGGGGTCCCGGACCTCGCCGAGCCGCAGCGCAGAGAGGGGGCACTTGGAAAATATGCGAATACAACGACCGTATACGAAATGATATTTCCTATATGCGGGTTTATATGCGTATGCGTCTTTAGAGATGCGTCCCGAACGGGGCTATACGTTACACGCAGAAATGCAGAGGAGCTCCCAGACAACCCCCGTGTGCGATAAAAAGCGTAACCGGAGTCTTCAAACTTCCCACGTCCTTCACACTGCAGCCTTTCTGTTCCACGGTGACGAGCAGCAAAAAAAATAAACTTAAGCCCTGGAGGAGGGGATCACTACTTATACAAAATGAGTACAGTGATTTTTTTGACTTTTGATTTTTTTTTATTTATTGGGGGGGGGGTCCTTTTTCTCGTTTTGAATTTTCTTTGGATCTTTCGAGGAAAATTTCCCCAACTTTTTGATAAATTTTTATCTTTTTCCTCATATTTCATATTTTCTTTTGCTCATATGCTCTCGATTTTTCGCATTTTTCTGTATCTTTCTCCTCAATTTTGGGTGCCGTACAATGATTTTTTGAAGTCATCTCTCCCCCCCACTCGCATGAAACACAGGCGCAAGATTTGTATTTTCCGCTTTGCTGAAAAAGAAAAGTAAGGCCATGCAATCACATGGGTCTTTTTCCGTTGCTTTCGTTGTGAACGTGACAGGTGATGGATTATAGACGCTATATGGTGTCCGCAATCGTGCAGACAATGTCAAGCACCGCGAGGCACACAAGTGGATCCACTGTTTTTAACGACCAGCACTGTAGGGCCGCCGCCGCCGGCGCATGTGAAGCAGTACCTGGCCCCGGCGGGTACTATAGTACTGGTAACTGGTATTAGCCGCGAGTACCGCACCTGCCACTAACGAGCGCGATAAAAACCGCTCATTCGCGCTGCGCTCTGCTCCGCCCCGCGGTCCGCGAGCGGCGACAGTCACTGACACTTCCTCGACACTGCTTTATGCCCCCCTCCTTTTTTTTTAATTTTTACGACGCTGCATGCGGCGTTTGTTCTGCAGCATAAGCACCACGGCATATTTACTCGCAGCTTCAGAGGAGAGCAGGGATGCTAAAGTAAACTCGGATATTCCCAACAACTACCAACAAAACACCGCACTTTTTTTTCTCCTCCTCGTAAATGGCAGACGAGCAGTGCCTGGCCGTCCGCGTACTTGACTGCGATTCATTCTCTCCCTCTCCGTGTCGCAACGAGCGGCCAAACAGCAGGTGGAGGGAGAGGGGGAGGGGAGGCGCGGGGCGGATGTTGCGGTGAGCCTAGCTGCAGGACCACAAGACAATAGTCTGTGCGCAGGGCAGCAGGAGGACGCCCCGGCCCGACCCGGCCCGGTGCAGCCAGAGGCGTCCGACCTACGGGAACGGAGTATCCAAATCAAAAAACACCCGATGATTTCATAAATTTCGAAAGATTTTGGACAGTCAAACGCGAAACAAAATCTGAAAATTTCGAACACCGCAAAGTTCAAAAAATACAGAAAAATTCAGAGAAATTCAGATGATTTTCAAAAACTTCAGAAAAAATCACAAAATTTTACAAAATTTTTGGCGAAATTCAAACAAAAATTCACAAAAAAAAAAATGAATAAAAACTCGCTAAAATTCAAGAAAATTCACAAAAATTTACAAAGTATGTACACCATAATTCAAGGTTGTTTCCCCTTCGCAAATAAGAGAAAACTATTTAAAGAAATCAGTTATTTTTCTCTTGAGTCTGGCGCACCGCCTAGCGGCGCCAAATAACCCCGCCCCGCCCCGCCACGCCCTTGGACGTAACGAGCTGACGATGTGACAATGAGGCAGACACGCTGCAGATGGAGGGTGACTGCGCGGGTAAACTCGTGCCGTGCCGCCGCGTGGCTGAGCCGCGCTGAGCAGCCGCTGAGCAGCCGCTGAGCAGCCGCTGAGCAGCCGCTGAGCAGCGAGCACGGCACGGCGTGAGGAGGCGGGCGTGGCGCAACGCAAACACAAACATCACACGGCACAGGCCTATTCCCACCCCTGCTCACTATCCACACTCTGAAAACTTTAAGGTGGATTTCACCAAAAAATTTCGCCAAAAAATTATTCCGTTTAAGCAAACACAATTAACAGGTGCACTAAATTTTTAGCTGTACAGCAGGCGCAGCTAATTTTGAAGCTGCCGTGATATTTTTTTTTTTTAGCTACCCTGCTATTTATTTTTTGGCTGTTTAAATTTTTTGGCCGTAGTGCTAATGTTTCACATCTAATTTTAGCTGAGTATTTTTGTCTTCCGTGTACAGTGAACGCGAAAGCACTGTAGCTTAGGCTGACTTTTCTTGGTAAACTAAGACAAAGGTGGATCAGAGTGCATGTCTGTAACTTTCAGTGACATACACCGCAGTTTCAGGAGAAAAATTCACCAGGTTTACTGTGGCTTAGCAGGGTGAAATTATTCACCGTTAGACAACACGGCCATTACAGAGTCTCTTTCAAACTAAAATTCATCACAATCATAAGTGCGGTATTTGCCTCGCGGTGTTGCTCTCCCCACAATATTCGATCAACGAGAGGAATATACATTAAGATTATTTCATTATGGGTATTGCTCAATCAGAAACTTACGGTAATAATTAACCTCTTCGATACCGACCGACACTACAAAAAGCGGCAACGAACGAATGACGTTTCCTGGAGGTGCAGCGCCGTGCTGAGCGCCGTGCTGAGCGCCGTGCTGAGCGCCGAGCTGTCGTGCCGCTCCGGCGTTGAGGTCTCCGCGGGGAGTGAAGTGGAGAGCAGGGAGGGGTGGGCCAGGCTCGTAATTAGCTGTGAATAGGCTCATCAATAACCTCACGTTGCGTTACGCGTTCGGCAAACTCACGTTTAATTCATTTGCTCCCTCTCAGCTAGCTGCACGGGGCGGGGCTGGGCGGAGCTTGGAGGGGCGGGTTGGCGGGGAAATATTAATTCGCGATACGGATCTAATAGACCTATACCCGCAGCGCTTCCCCCACCGCGGGGCCGGGGCCGAACCGGATCGGTCAGAGCGGCGATAATTGCGGTCAAGCAGGGGTCGTAACCTGCTGCCCAGGCGTTCAGACGTCCAGCCGACTCTGTCTCTCTCGCACCTATGCGGCGTAGCCCAGGAGTGTGAGAGGGACGGGGCGAGGAGAGCGCTGCTCTTCGGAATACGTCGGCACGGCAGGCCTGACCCGCGGGCCCAGAGCTCGCAGCCAGACCTCGCCGACCGACTCGAAACAGGGAGGCGCATGTCTGCTGCGCGCTTTGCGTAATAAACGGCGATTATCATAAACGCGGCCCCTCTTGTGACTCATCTCACATCACGACAACACCAGCACAGAGGTTTTTTTTTTTTTTTAAATTTTCCCACATAACATGTCTGCAAATTTACATTAAACAAACAATCTTTATCCAAGGCGACTTGAGGTAAATATAAAATTCACATGCGGAATTTGATCATAAACAATACAAAAAAAAAAGAAAAATTGCATGAGAACAAGTAAAAGTCTGAGCAATCTGCGCTGTGACGGGGAAGACGGTTACAAGAGTGCCCCTTAGCGGGCAAAGGTGCCAGATACGTTAGGCAAAAGATTCTACGAATACACCTACGCCGGACAAGCGGGCCCATGAAGCAAAATGCAGTCTCAAGTGTAGAGAGTTTGCCTAGGAGGCGTGGCGTTGCGGCGCACACGCGGGGAGGGAGAGGGAGGGGGGGGGCTTCGAATGGCAAACTGCGACATGCGGACGCTATCAGCGCATCGCGGAGGCCTGGTGTCTGCTGCGCTCCGGTCGAGTCGTGACTGCACGCCAGGCCCGGGGATTTGTCAGTTAAGTCAGCTGTGATAGACCGCCTGCAAAAAGCTACACACCGAGGGGAAAACAACTCTGGATTTTGATGTACAAATTTCGAAAATTTTTGTGAATTTTTGTGAATTTTTATAGACTTTTTTTTAAAGTTTTGATTGAACTTCAACAAAGTTTTAGTGAACTTTTCTGGATTTCAAGATTTTTTTCAGAATTTTTATGAATTACGTGGTGTACAAAAATTTCAGAGAGAAGTTTACCCCTCGCCTCACACTCACACTTTGTTTATTTTTGTGCGATATTTTCTTTTCCAATCAATGAAAATGGGAAAGCTATGTTTAAACTTGCTGTTTTCGACAACAACGCACTATACGTTAAGATTTTTATTATTATTATTATTATTATTATTATTATTTTTGTATTAAAAACGTTACGTGATTAAGACCCAGTCTGGTAAAACACGCCACATCAGTTCCTTATTTGCCCGCGCCGTAGGCAGGAGCCTGGAGGCCACACTTGTGTGTACCTCCCGAGATGGAGATCGCGACACAAAACAGGGGGTCGAATACCGGCGACATACACTTATTTTATTTTAAACCTGCTGCGCTGCCGCTGCCGGGCAGGGCAGGGGGCAGGGTAGGACAGGGTGGAGCCGGCGGCATAGTGCGAGATGAACACATCTCG